>VZTL01072990.1:17205-27882 GCA_013400535.1 Scopus umbretta | reverse complement strand
ATGGTGTGCTTTTCTCTTGGGGGGGGGGCGGGGGTGGGCAAGAGGGTCATAAATATACTTGGCTTAGCCTCAGAGAGCTGCTTTGGGTTTGGTTCATGTGTGGATGGGTGCTTTCACTCTTCCAGCATGTTTTCTCCTCTTATAACATGTATCAGATGACCAAGATCTGGGTGCCACATTTATGAAAAGGCAATGTGGGAAGATCTCTTGTGGACCAGTTGGTAAGTCAAGCCCCATGCCTCATCTGTTCGGTCAGCTGAAGATCCTTTTATTTGTTATCTGCAGCCCCGTGGGAGAGGAGAGTTAATTTACAAGCTACATTGAAATTAAGGCTGGAGAAAAAAGTTGGCTAACAAGACTGCAGCAGGGATGGTCATCAAGCTTGGAGGGGCAGTAGGGTTGCGGTGTAATCAGCCACTATATAGTGGTGTTAGGTTTTAAGGGATTAAGCACGTTTCAGTAGGTTGATGCAGAAAGGTGATGAGCATCTGAAACCTGTGGGGCTGGAAGCTACTCAGCACCTCCTGGGTTTGGTTGCAACATGTGCTTGGTTTATCTGCATGATCAGCACCTGTCTGACTCTGCTGCTTTAATTACTTGTGAAGTGCAGTAATGCAACATAAGCCTTAAGGGTCACTAAATTCTCTGTGCTCTCACAGGAGGTATGGTGAAGGTACAGTTTGCATGCACACTGAATTGTTGTCTGGAAGAAAAAACACCTGCTAAAATAGAAGCATCAGAAAGATATATGGTTATTTAGGCTTTTGGTTAACTCTTCTGTAGTGCTCAGTAATAATAAAAAGATGGTGCTTTGGGGCTGGGGTAGGTATGTGTCTCTTCTAACAGAGGGAGGGGGAAAAAAAAAAAAAAGTCCTCATGCATTGGTAGCTGGCTCAGGTGAGGAAATAGTCAACATCACGCTAATTTGCCACTGGAGCAGAAATGTCAGGAAGGATTGTGAAAATGCACTGATGGTAGCAATTATATTGATAACCTACCATTCCCAGAAGCAGAGAAATCAATCTTGCACTGACAGGACTCTGACAAATTTCTATGAAAATCAGAAAGGAATCAATATTCCTTATGTGATAGAAATAGCTGTGAGGACTTTCTTGTTTTTCATGGTTTTCCCCCTTTTTTTTTTTCTTCTTCCTGCAAACAACATGGTTGAAAACACTATAAATTAAAGAAGTAAGAGCAAAATTAAAAGACAAGTGTCATTGGATATGTAGAGTGGCCACCTGACTAACCTAGCTTCCTTTATACTTAGCTTTATGTAGTATTTTAATAGCTTTGACATTTAGGAAGAGAGCTCTCCGTGAGTCCCTTGTTGTGTGCTGAGGAGTGGGGGGGGTTACATTACTGATATTGAGTTTTGCACTTTTTTTTTCTCCTCTGACACTCTGACAGCTCTGCATCAGAGCATTAGAAACAATTTACCTTTTGTCCTACCATTAGTTAACTAGATGAGTTCATTGCTCTGTTGAAGGGACATGCTCCTACAGCTTCACCTCCCTGGCTGAACCTTTACTCACAGCTGTGTGCCAGGTAATTTTATTTGGTAGTGAATGAAAAGTTTTGACACTCCACAAACTTGTCTTACCTTCCTTTCTTCTTTGCAGAGATGCTACAAAAACTTATACCAGCTCACTATCTTCTCAAACTCTGGTTTCCAGCCCTTTGGTGTATCACCAACCATACACTTTGCACTGCATTTCATTTTGGTTTTCACACTGTTGTGGATTTTATTTTAGTTCTAACACATATGGAAAGGGAGCATTTGGACCTCAGGAGAGCTTTCCATTTTGAAATATAAGTGATTTTGTGATTGGGAAGCTGAAATAAAAACAAAGTGTTTTGAACACACTGAATTTTTTCTTCAGATTTTCAGTTTGCTCCTTTGAGATGTTTCTTTTTTAACCCAGTTTGGAGTGGGGAGAACTGTAGAAATGTTCTGACACCTGTGAGCTGAAACGGGTTATGCAAACTTACAGTGATGGAAATAAGGGAATAAAGTTGACTGTCCCATCTGCATTCTGTTGCTTTCTCATTACTCGCTATGCTGAGAAGAAAGCATAATATTTGGCAAAAAAGGTAAAACTAGCATGAAGCCATCTGAATCCTACCAGATTTTAAAGGACTGAAAAAGATACGAAGGAGATGGTTAAAAGTTCATGATCTGAAACCGGATCCATACCATTAATTGAGAATTTGCCCCTTTCAGCAATATGTGCAAGAAAACCAGAGGCTTTGGAATATATTAGATTGGGAGCATTAAGTTTAACTAGAAATTGCTAAATGAAATATTTAAGAAAATCTCAGTAAGAACGAACACTTTGTTCCTCGAAGCCGTACCTCCTAGGAAATGCGTATGAACTCAGCCATCCGGGCAGAGCATTGACTGTGTATTGTAAATTTGTGTGATAGAGATACGTAATGTGAGTCTGAACTGCTAGAGCGCCAAACCTGCAAAGGTCCAGGCAGGACCAATTTATTCTTGCCATGAATAATAACCAGGCCAAAGTCACATATTGTGTGAAATGCTATATTTCTGCAGAAAGTGGTGAGTGCTAGAGGGTGGGAGGAAAGTTTGCTTTGCATAATGAGGAAATAATGTAAAGGTGTGTAATTGTAGAGGCCTACGAAGGTGTTTGAGGAACACCAAGGGACTGACACTGCCTGCTCCCTCACTTGCTGTGCCCTTGTAAGATGGCATTTAAAAGGCCAGTGAAAGGCCCAGACTGAACTCTTGCAGGCATCTCTGAGTCTGCAAGCCCACAGACCAGGAGATGTCCTTGGGCTGGCACGGGGTGGGGGGGATGTGGGTAGGAGTAGCATGCTCTGGCATCCCAGGAACATCAGTGGTTAGGAGGGTGCCTGTACCAGGTGCAGTAGCTTGATGTGTAGTTGCAAGAATGCTTCTTCCAGGCACAGGGCTAGTTAAGATAACCCTGATATCCAGTATCTGCTGCCTTCTCTAATTCTTCCTCCTTCATCTTTCCAATGGTTGAAATCTTTAAATAATCTCAACGTGAGGAAGCATTAGTGTACTGCTGTGAACGTAGTGCCAAGAAATGTGGATAGCAAAACCCGCTTTGTTCTACATTAAATGGATTTAAGGGACATATACTTACCATAATTAGAATATTGCAACAGTCTTTGCAAGTCTTAATTAGCACCACCAGATTAGCAACTCAAAGAAAACCGTAATGCCAGCACCTAACAAGCTTCTTGAGTCAAGGGAAGCTAATCCCGAATTACTCACAAATGACTCGCACACTGTGAACATAGAGCAGCGGAAGAAACTCCTTTAAAAATTAAATAAATAATAATAATAATAATAAAAAGTAAAAGCAATTCTTCCATTGGAAATGAAATGAAATTAGTTCAGTTTGCCATGCAGAAGCTCATGCGTCAGAATTGCTTCTTGGATTCACTGGCTGGCCTGTCTCTGAAAGGTTTTGAACAGCACTCATCCCTTTGGCAAAATAAATCCCATAACGTGAAAGAATTTTTGAAAGTAAAAGATTTTTGTTCTGGCTCTCGGATTAGCATAGGCAGTCTGGCTTGGAAATTTTCATGAGTCTAAAATGCCCAACAGTTGTGTAAATCAAGTTCATTTACAGCATTTCATTTCTAGTTTCTTTAATTCTAAATTAACCTATTTTCCGAAACAAAAAAAGATGTTCATCATCAAAAGGAACTGTGTTTAGCAGTGTCATAATATCTCTTTCAACTTTGGTACTTTTTTTAAACAAGAATTTGCTTTAAATGACTCTCTTTCCACGAGTATCTGAGCTTTATTAAAGTGTAATTTTCTAGCAGAGAAATGTCTCTGTAAAATTCCCAAGAATTTTCACAGCAAACGATGCTCCACAGGAGCTAATGCCTTCTGGTTTGGTATTGCAGTGCATTTTTAATGCTTCCAGTGAAAGCAAAATGTGTGCTGAACCAGTCATGCCTGGAATATTGTGTGTCATGTGAATGTTCCTGTTGTGTATAACCATAACTTTTGTGGTTTTCTTCTAGATATTCCAGCATGCTTTGGCACTCTTTCTTTCTTGTTGAGTGCATGCCAAAACATAATTCTTTGTAACTTTAAGTTCAGAAGTTGGGGTTTTTCTGTCTGTCTTCCAAGGCAGGCCGTTGTGGCTGTCCATAGAAGCAAAGCTTATCTGGCAGCTGACAGTGACTAGGTATAGCACTGGAAATGCAACAACAGCACAGTTAGTTTATTTGCTGGAAAAGGCATCACCAGGTGGGCTCTAAACTGAAGAACTACTGACTGGCCAAGCAGGTTGCAAACCCTTTTCATAGAAGTCTTTGTATCTGGCAGAAAAATGACAAATACGCTTTCAGTGTCCTCATGAGATGCACATATTTCAGCACACAGAACACCTTCACATAGTGAAATGGGTTTCTGGATTTCCTCCAAGCAGTGGGATTCTTGCAGTCTTTTGTGCTTCATTCTTTTGTGCACCTTTTTTGTGAGGATATTACTGCTCAACTTCAGTTTTTTTTTTAACCAGGCATGTTTAAATTCTGGGGAAGTAGCCCTTATATTTGGCAGCACCAACTCCTGACATAGGCAGCCAATGGAGTATTTTACATGTGAAGAACATCTTTTATTCTGTGCCCATATAAAAACATAGCATTAGATTGTCTTGAGACTAATAATTTCTTCTACTACCAAAAAAACCTGTTCATTTATTTTACACTTCTTTTTCCTAAATACAGACAGTAAAGTTCACTGATGCCCGTGCTCATCAAATTGTTAAATGAGTTTGTCCATTAAATATACTGAGTCTTATTTTCAAAGACTTATATTGCATTATTCTCTTTAGGTTTAATACACTATCTCGTAAAGGTAAGTTTGGCCTTCCTTGACTTTCAAAGCAGAGATAAGTAATCAAATCAAAATAGTGTTGAAAAAACATAGGTTTCATAGGTTTTTTTCTCTATTTTTTGTTTTGTTTTTGTTTGGTTGTTTTTATTTTTAAATACTTGGCTTGTATAGCTCGTTCTTGTGCACAGAAGCACTGGAATTTTTGATTGAAGAATAGAAGGTTGTCAAATACAGAGACATTGGTCTGGTTTGAGGCCGAGGATAAGGTATTTTTTATCTTTCTGTTGCTTTTGCTAACTGTTTTGCTGTTTGGTTACAAACGATGCTTGGCTTCGGCTAACTTTCCATCAAAGTGAATATTTTGGTTTGTGCTGACAGCTTTGTGTTGCTGCTAAAGCACTGTTTTAGCACTTTACAGACAGTATCTGAACTCTGGTAAACTAAAAAAGGGAAAACTTGGAACCCACTGTCTAATCCAACCTCCTGCACATTGAAATCTGAGTTACAAATTTCACTGAAATGGAAATTTCTCCCAGCTTTTGTGTTAGACCTTGGCCCCTCTTAAACAGAACCCTCCTCTAGTTTTGATAGAGCATCTCCATTTAATTTTTGGAGCACAGGTATGAAAGCCACTTGATAAGCACTTGCCTGTCTGTTGACACCGACTATTTCTGCACTTGTTCTGTATGGATAGAGTAGGAGGAGCCACAGCATGTGGTCTCTAAAGTGTTAATCCTGAAGCAGATATAGAGCAATTCTCTACGTTTTGTGCATCTTTGTATAGCCTTATGATGAAATCTTCCTGCCCAGATTTGGACTAAAGGTTCTTAAATATCTCTTGTTTCCGTTTCAAGAAACGGTCATTTACTTTTCTTTCTGAAATGGCTTTTGGAAAAGTCAACCATATGCCTCATTGCTTATAAGAATAATAAATGCCTCTGGGCTTTGGCAAATCCTTAGCTCAGTGACTCCAGGGTCAATTTTCTCTAATAGACTTAGTCACTTGGTGCATGCTAATTTCTGAAGGAAAAAGAACAAAGGTTGATGTGTATTGAAGAGCAAATTTCTAGTGGATTTCATACCAGTGAAATGTCTCACCATAAATCCAGAGAAGGGTCTCTGGGCCCTGTTTGACCAGCCTTTTCCTGACCCTTCTTAAGAAGGCTTCCAGGAAGTATGGCAGATGGTGGTGAATTAAATGCAGATAGGTACTGACTGGATTGCTCCCTTTTGGTGCACAGCAGTCAAGTGCTCACCACAGGCTGTTACCGATTCTGTCACATTTTTAGCCTGGGTGTTGAGGCAAATCGGACCGAGCTCACCACAGGTGCCTCACCTGTACCCGAGAGCAGGATTTGAGCTCTGTGTTACCCTTCCCTGTCCCCCTCCTGCCTTAGGATGTCACCAAGCCTTGCACTTACCCTTTGGCCAAAGCAAATAAGCATGTGTTTCAGCTGCCTTTATCTCAATTATTCCTGTTTTTCTTGACCTGAGTAAGCCCGAAGTTGCACTCGCAACTCCTCTCTGAAAGGGAAGAACAAAAGCGAAATGTTTGCTGTTTTGGCTGATGAGCTGATCATAAGGAGAGCAGTGACAAATGGCTATATTTACTGCAAAAGCTTTCATACTTCGCACTTGATGGTGCAATCGGAGGTTTTGTCAAGAACAACGTAGAGTTTCAAAGGTGCTCAGGGCATTGATGGTCAGCAATTGTCAAACACAATGGAAAGGCAGAGAGTGAGGCAGCACTTCAAAGTGGTCTTTCTCAAGCACAGAGAGATGAGATTTCAGTTGAGGTGCTCCAGAGGTCCTTCAGCTCTGACTCTGTAAGATAATTAGTGATAAAGGATTCAGGATCTTTCCTTTGTGTTTAAACTTTTGTTTCTCTGTCTAAAGGGTTACTTCTAATGAACAGAAAGCTAAACCAGGCAGAAGCATTGGGACTTGAAGGAAGGTTTCTGAATGTCTATTCAGGGACTGAAAACATTTCCTTAATGTTTTTTGTTTTTTTTTTTTTTTGTTTTTTTTTTTTTTTTTTTTGAAGAAGCACGCCAGAGGTAACAGCTCCTGCAAAAGTCGGTGACAGTGGCTTTTGATGCCTGAGTGTCATTAGACCTAGTCCAAAATCCCCTGGTGCAACAGGAGTATGTCAATGTGTGCAGATTCATTGGGGTATAATTGTCCCAGCGAGATTATTTTGATTGAGAGGCTGACAGAGTCCTCTCTGGCCTCTTGCCAGTTTGCTTTGCTGTGTAAGACCCCAAGATAATGAAGAGTAAACTTGGAGGCACCAGCTCCAAGACTTCCCAGTCAGCTGTCTGTCTGGGTCCTCTCAGTCCGTTGGTGGGTTGAGGGGGGGGAAAAATAATCTAGAAACTCTGGAAAACAGTGTGTCTGGAGCTCTGGGATCCTGGAGCATTGGAAGTTCCTAACATTTCCAAAACAGGATAAAATGAAATGCTGAAACTCCCCAAATCCGTGGGAATTATAATTCTCTGCACAGCTCCCAGTTATACTTAGAAAATTAATTTCAGGCTCTTCTGGTTTCAGTTTCTTTCTCTTTCTTCTTTAAAAGGCCCTATAGCTGAATTAACTTCCAGGATCCTCAGTGTGAATTCAGCCCCTACTGCCGCTGTAATCACCAGATGAGCGTCATGTGAAATGAACCCCTGGTCTCGCAAGGGTCTTCTCACAACAATAGCTATTGTCTGACCTGATGCAGATTGGCTTTTTCAGCTGGAGTCTCATTAGAGATCTATGAATAACAAATGAATCTGGGAGACGAATTGTCCTTTCCTCCCTATTACAGGATAAGGCCAGGTAGGAACTGAATGCCTTCAATAAGGTAGCAAGGCCTGCTCTCTAGATAAATAAATTATTTCAGCTTTGAGAGTTGTCAAACCAGAACTTATGACCAGCACAGAATTCAAATAGACCCTTCGCGTAGGTGCAAACGTAAAATAAACTAAGGGGGATGGTGCTGAGCAATGCAAAAAGCACAAGGAAGCTTGCAAGTTCTCATGCTATAGGTCTGTGCCAAGCAAGCTCGCTCTTCCTCCCATCTCTGAGCTGGGGTTGACAGTGTAATATCTCGAAATGGTATTGTAAAGGAGGAATCACTCAAGTATGGAATGATATGGGAGAACTCTAAAATAAATAATAAATTATAACACTAGATATAATGTCTGGGAACTTGTTTGCTTTTATAAAGGACAGTATTTTATTTCTCTGATTAATTTCCTCAGGGTTTCTGAATTTATTCTTGGTAGGGCCAGTTGCATTAGAAATAAGAGCTATATTCTACTTCTGCTTTCCAGTAATGTGCCATATGTAAGTGACGAACATTTTCTTGAGGGCTTTTTAGAGGGATGACACTGACGTGACATCTTTAGATGGGATCAAAAAATATGTGGGTTTATTTTGTTGGCATTGAGCTGTGGTGCCCTGAATAGTCTCCGAGTTGCCTACGTACCTCCGCTGGCTGCACAGGAAATTTAGGTACCTAGTTTTGAAACTACCCACAGGATGCTGCTTCCGACACAGTGAAGAGACCCTGAGCTATAGTATAGCAGTATTGGTGTGATATATGATGGACCGATTTTGGTCACTCTCTTTTCTGTTAAGGTACTGTCATAAGGGGGTAGAATGGATTTGTGGTTATTTCCTGTTATTAAAGATAGGTCACGTGCTACCTTATTTGTACCTCAGCCATCCCTAGTTGTTGATGGGCAGAAGCAAAGAACTGCAGTGTTGGGGGAAAGGCAGCAGATGACATTGCTTTGGTGAACCTCCTGCTCAGGTCAACAGGGAGAACTTTGTCCTCTCTGTGTGTGGTGGTGTGTGTGGTTTGTGTGGTGTGTTTTTTGGTTTTGGTGTTTTTGGTTTTTTTTTGATGTTGTGGAGTCTGTATGAGTTTTGACTTGTAAATCCTTCACTAGCCTTAAAGATTATGGAGAAGGCTAGGGAGATAAGGAAAAGGTTTAAACAGTGCTTTGAACTATAATCGGAAGCTACCATAGCTAATAAAAATGAAGATGAACATAAATGCTTGTGGGCTGGTGGTGTAGGAGTATCAGGGGGTGAGGTAAGGAAAAGTGAAGAGAAAAAAAAAGACAGCAGCTACTGGTCTGTATAGAAACACCCCAAATCTAAATAAATATATAGAAATGGTAATACATTCATTCAATTTTTCTAAAAAAAAGGTAGAGGAAACAGGAAAATTCAAGGGTTAAAGCTAGAATACAAGGATTCCTCAAATAAAAGGTTGAGCCTTTTGTAAATTAAGAAAAACACTGTATACTCAAAAGACATGCTCATGAAAGGATGCACAGCAAACCTAGGCAAACGGTACAAAACAAACACTAAAGCACCACTGACTAGAGTAATAATTGAATCAGCGTGTTTCAAAGCAAGCAAAAAAACTAGGGAAGCCAAAGCTCGGCTTGAACTGCTAATATAAAGGGGAACAAAGATCAATTTATAGCAAAGTACAAGGCAAAATAAGGCATTTGTGAAACTCGACAAAGAGCATGTTAGTAATTAGCATGGTCCAATGTGGTGCCATGGCAAAGCTCCAGGTCTGCTCCTGGTTAGCTGGCACCCCAGCACTGACCAGTGCAGGAATGGTAGCTCAGAGCTGGGCGGTGGTGCTAGGGTGAAGCAGAGTCCCTTTGCACAGGCTGCACCCAGCACAGATATGGTTCAAGAACTTAAAAATGCCCTAAGGGATAAAGAGGAATATTTCTGTGAGAATAGCAGCTGGAGAATTTCATCCCAGGGTAGATAGAATTTTGCTGGTGATTGCGAGCAACACGGAGAACCTACCAACTGACCTAGGAAACCGCTTGCGTTGGGTGTGACTGAGTACTTGCAATATTGACTGAGGTGGGATTAATTGGAGTTCCCACTTAGTCAGGATCTAGGCAAATAAATATTTGCCCTGAGAGCTGGAAAACATGCTCTCCCTTCCTGACTCTGCACCAAAGTTAACAGGGGCAAAATGGCTCCAGATGTTGTCTGTGCTGGAAGGAGCTCTGATGTTCCTCTATTTGTTTTAGGAAAGCAAGCCTTCACCTTGGCAGGTAATATCAACAGCGAAGCTTCTCAGCCTCCTAGACTACAACTTGCAGAGGATGTTACTCATATCTTGGCTAATAGATGAGTGTTTCTCACACATCGTGATGCTCGGGGGCACTTGCAGCAGAGGAACAAAATTTTTCCTTGTTACTCTGCATATGGCAAGGCACAGACAGCATGGCCTGTGCAGAGGTGTAAAGGAAGATTTCTTTCTTTCTTGTTTGGACGGTCTGTTATTTCCTGATTGCATTTAATTTTTATAAGGTTTTGAAATTTGTTTTGGGCCCTGTTTCCTTCTTCTTGACAGGAAGCCCCAGGCTATGTTATTTCCTGATACGTACATTGCTCACCAAGACTATGACAGTATGTTTTGATCGCTGGCTTCCTTTCAGTTATGCTGCACTCCATTGCAGAGGTGGCAGAGTGGACTGGGGCATGGGGGACTGCTTTCAACACAGGGCATCTGGGCATCTGCAGGGCCTGTGAGGAGGAAAGAAAGGAAAGACCGTGGAGATGGGGAGGCACGTGGTGCAGAGCTGGGTGGTTTAACTTTTACTTGCAGATCATGTAATGAGGAAGAGAGGGCAGTCAGGACATTGGCTTCAAAAGTGATAGCAAGATTTTATTAGGGTCCAAAGTGCACTGTGCTGTGTCTAGTGACTCAGAAAGTTATTGAACAAATAAAACCAAGTAATGAATTTGCCAGAAAAGACAAAGCAGGTGGGAGGACAGCTGGTCAAGTAATCTCCCCCCCC
>VZTL01072969.1:0-18246 GCA_013400535.1 Scopus umbretta | reverse complement strand
GCCCAGCCAGTCCCCGAGCAGCCTCCTGGCCAGTTCCCCCCAGTTTATGTACTGAGTGTGATGCCATAAGGTATGGAATAGCCCTTTGGCCAGTTTGGAACAACTATCTTGGCTGTGCCCCCTCTGAGTTTCTTATGCACCTGGCAGAGCATTGGAAGCTGAAAGAAAGTCCTTGACTAATATAAGCGCTACCAAGCAACAACTAAAACATCAGTGTGATCAGTATTATTCTCATGCTAAATCCAAAACACAGCACTATGCCAGCTACTAGGAAGAAAATTAACTCTATCCTATCCCAGCTGAAAACCAAGTCAGCCACGTCAAACAAATCAAAAAAGACAGGTATGCATTCAGCAGTCACGAACAAAAGCAAACCTTAAAAAAAATTATCCATCTCAAATGGAAATTTATTTTCTGATATTCTGAAAAGAATCTAAAACATTAATTACAAGAGGAGACAAAACACAACTGCAACCTTAAAGTCACCAAAAATTCTGTTAAAGGCTTATAGTCACGTCTCTTAGTAACAAAGGGATAAATCATAACCTTTGACTTTTGGAAATACTTCTTCAAAATATCCACAGTAGCCATGGCTCTCTGTTCCCGTTGCTCTCTCTGACCCCTCTCAGAGAGCTTGACTAGAAATGGGATGCTGAGAAAAGACAATCTCCCAGATCTGGAAGCTTCTTTGTATTTTTTTCATCTTCCTTCTCTGATTTTCCCAACAGTCACTGCTAAAAAATGCACATCTCTTCTGTGTTAAAGCTCACTATAATTTTGAAAGCAATGTTAAAATCTAGTTAAGATGCACTTCATCTGGAAAAGCTTTCTCTGGTGAAGTTCATGGGAGAAATTTGGACATTATTTTACATGGAAAACCTGAAACCTGTTAGAGTAATTTAAGTGACATGAAGCTCAATTAAACTGAATTGCCACTTTCCCCACAGAAAATTTAGTATCTGAAAGTTTGCGCATGCCAGCTAAGGGGAACTTTTAAAAGGAGCTGTGCAGAACAGCCTTCCTCCAGCGCTGCCTGGACTGTGAGTGAGTCTGCAGTTATCCCAAAGTTAAAATTAACAATTAAACTCTTAAAAACCCTTAGCAGTGTGGTCTGGTGAGCAGCCGAGCTGGTGGAAGAGTCTGCTGTGGCCAGAAGGCAACACCTTCACCCCACTGTCCCTCCTCCTCCTCCCGCATCAGGTTCACCCCCTCTGCAGAGCTGCAGCCCCCCATATGAAGAAGCCACAGTCTGACTGAGAAGGGGAAACAGAGGTTGAAAAGCTAAATGACTGCCTCAAGATCACGCAGTAAGCCAGCAGAAAAGAGCAGACCAAAATGCTGTTTTTTTAAAATGCCAGGCCCTGACAGCAGTCCCTGCTGTGCCTTATCTAAACAATCACAGATAGGCCAGCGCGGGAAAACAGGAAGAGGTAAAATAAGCAGAGGGCCTTTTTCTCCCTCCTTTCAGGAAAAAAAAAAAAAAAAAGAGGTCAAATCAAAGGAGCTGATTTTCTGCTTATGTTTAGAGGAAGGCATTGGTATATAGATCATGTTTCAGTTTGACAAGTAGTACTAAAATAATACCCAGTTTGTGCAAGATGCAGAGGAGAGCAGCAGTCTGCTTTTCAGCCTGATTTCCGAAGGATCTGGGGCTCCTGCAGCAGTGGTGTCCATATGCCTCTCCCCAGCTTACCCAATCACTTTGGAACACATTGGCTGACTTCAACCCAACGTTCATGAAAAGCTGTGTCTAAACAGAGGAGAAAGAAACCTGAAGTAATACCCTAACAAGGGTACAGTCTGGGGTCATTCGGGAGACAAAGGAGAAACACCACAGAACTGTGGGAGGGTTTAGGAGCCACAGGTAATTTAAAAATATTGCAACAAGGAGGAATGGAGAGGAGCTGAGGCTATGACCGTAAAGGGTCATAGGACACACCACCATAGGAATCTAGGCTTGTTAATTCTGCTGCTTCTTTCACAGATGAAAAAAAATCTTTGTGGGGTTTTTAAAACAATATCAGGTGTTTGAATCTTTTCATTCCAAATCTTTTCTTCTGAGTGATCATCTGCTTTCAAAGAAGCAGGAAGAGCTTATATGTTTAAGTCTTTTGAGGAGGGAGGTCCTGCACAGAAAATAAATGATCAATGCGTTTATATAGTTTTGAATCTTACATGTCCACAGTTTTCCAAAACAAAAATAAACACACAAGCCCACAACAACGTCTGCATTTATTTTGGCCTTTCAAAGTCAAGTTCTACAATTTTTTTACCAGTGTCTTCCTAATTGCTAAAGTAAATGTAAAATTAGATCCAAAATTTGAAATGAGACACCATAGTGCCTGACCTAATTAGGAAAAGAGACATTTCCACTAATTGTTTTCCAGTGAGTCAGGGACAATGCAATAATGCTCCTGAGCAGCAGGATGAGTTCAGAATAAAGTGTACAGTCACAGGCAGTTGCACATCACAGATTTTGTCCTTTGGAAATTAATGAGCAAGGTAACCACGAAACAGCCTTAACATTTTCAAGTTCATTCAGAAATAAATATGACAAATATTCCTGCATGATTCAAGACCAGTAAAGTTTAAGTAAAGAAAGTCTATCATTTAAGTAAATGTTACTGTGCTCCAGAGCTGTCACTTCTGTTAAAATTATTGGAAGCTGCAAGTGGCACATGCAGCCCTGGGAGCCTGGCACAGGCTTTGCTGAGGGCTTTCCAAGCCCTGGAGGGCCAGCACATTGAGCAGCACCACTTCCATCTGCAGAAGGTTTCACAACGCAAATGAGATGCCTGAAAGAGCAGAGGAACCCCAGCGTGCCTCAGTCCCTCAGCCACTCTGGCTAGTGGGACTTTGGGGGTTAAACAAACCTGTCGGTGGTAGAGCCACCACCTTCAAATTCTCCACAGTTGTCTAACAGCTGCAGCGTTAGTAACAAACAGAATCACTTCACCAGGATCAAGCAGCACCAGCTTTGAAAAGAGTAATAGCATGGGCATGCTATATATAAAACAGTATATAAAACAGGCTGCATGAAGCATATCCCACCCAGAGTGCTCAACTGTCCTGTCCCCTTCATACTAGCCAACAACAACAAAAAAAAAGAGGTCTGAGGGAAGATTTTTGACCTCCAGCACTTGATAAATTAATGCAAATTAATAACTGATCTGTGATGAACTGTAAAATCAGGGCTGAACATTTGTATTTCTATGTGGAGGTATGCAGGGGCAGAGTGCCCCAGCATCAATCAACAGAGGAAGGGGAAAAGACTCCAAGACGGCTATCAACCAAACAGCCACGCGAAGCCCTTGCAGGCTTTCCCGGGGAGCTTGGAACACTGCCTCATTTATTCCAGATGTAACCTACAAGACTCATTTGTTCTGATGATGGCTAGATAGCAATATTTCATATATGGGTCTTAAATGGTAAGTGACTAGGAGTTAAAAATAGCAGTCACACAAGCTCTGTTCACATCAGCAAGCAGATCTGGGATCACACTTTACAAGACTGTCTTTTGTTCTGGGTCCATAAAGGCTGAGAATGTGACACTGGGAATGGCACGAGATGACTCTGCTTGGTCACCACATAAGCTTAAGCACTAGCTCCTCAATATTTTTCTCTGTAATTTGCCCAATGATAACCTCCCAGGTTCTTGTGTTTTCTCATCTATAACATGAAGATATTCCATACAACACTCAAGTTCTCTACAAGACCTATTTTATTAGTATTTATAAACTTGCTCTGGTATGGAAAATGTACAGTGACAGATCTTATGAGACAGTATCAGGGTTCCAGAGTTTCTGAATAGGAACAACAACAATTATTATCCAGGCATCAGTATTTAACATGGGAAGATACATGGGCAATCTTGCAGAACTGCGTTGCCACTTTCTATGCATAAAAGGGTAGTTTTGTAAAAATTAAATGCATGCTGTATTACAGCCTAGAGAAATCTTCTTGTGCTTGGTGGATTTTTAGATTAACTGCAATATTTATTTATATTTTTAATTTTATGAGTTTTCCCCCTTCAGGATTGATCTTTATCACTTTCAAAAATATAGAGTGTCTGAAAAGACAGCCCATAGGTAAGTGCAATATCATTAATAGAATCAATCTAGGTTAACAAGTATAGCAAAACCTAGTAAAACCAGCAGCAATAGCTAATGTGTGAGCATACTTACTCACAATTTCAGCTCCTCATAGAAAATCAGAGTGAGAACATATCTTGAATAGGAGGTTTAACTATAAATTTAATTTATTTACCAAAGCAGTTCATTTGAAAAGACATGTTGACTATTGCATATCAAGGTGGAATAAAGATGATGCAAATGTTAAAAAAGCAGAAGTTTCATGCAAAAAAAAGGCAAGAATTTTTAATTTATTTCAGTGATCTAAATGCAAATTGTAATGGAATTACTCCCACTGCTACAAAAATTCTTAAACTTGCATAGCAAATATATATACTACTAACAGCTCTTTTTAAAAAAAAACAAAGACAGACTTCTGTCAGTTGAAATGGGCAGTTTTCGGAGAATAAGAAAAAAGCTATGTTTGCCTCATTACCATATATGCATGACTGAAAGCTATCAGTTTCTTTAACTGCAGAATAGAAGTCAGAAGTTCAAACAAGGATAATACTAAGCTTGATGCATGTTTTCTCCATCTTCAAAAGTCCGTTCTGGAGAAAAAAGCACTCTGACACAACTCTGACTCATGGATCGCTCCTCAGGTAAACTCATGTGAAATTATGAATTATTCTAGGTTATAACTTTTGCTTTAATTTATCATAAGAGAAAATACACAGTTTTGTGAAAACCCTCTGAGAATCAGATGCTATTTATATTTCAAGTACATGATATGATGTATTCCAGCATGCTTTTTAAGTTGGACATCATCAGCAGAAATTTTTGGATGTGAAAATATACTTTGAATGTTTTAATGAAATGTAAGGGTGTGTTATTTATAGCAAATAACCCCTCAATTTTTTTTTCTTGTGATTTTGCTTATGAAATATTTCTTTGGTTGTCAGAGAGACATGACTCTTCCCAGCAAATCATATGATGACAAAAATGTGATAGATAATTTATAGATAATTCTTCAGAGAGTTATTCATTCATGGGAAGGAACAGGAATGAGAGAAATATAATAAACAATAAATGAAAAAGAAACAGCTTTCATGCACAAACTGGAGCATCTGCCACTAAAAAATATAATTCCCTCTGCATTTCCAGATACTTCTAGGAATAAGCATTTACCTCTTGAGCAACTGAGCTAAAAGATTGAATAACCAGGGTCAATTTTTTATTTTTTAGAACAAGTTTAACCTCTGCATTCCACTGCTTTCTGTACAAGAAGTGACTAAAATAAGGAAAATAATTTGGATTTTAGGACTTCAGTGTGCTAATTAGGCACAGAAATGTTAAGACCTGGATATTAGGGTGAAGCTGCAATTAGCTGAAATTTAATGAGCTGTGTAATAATAAGTGACAGGGCTATGTAACTTTACAGCCATAATTTCCTGACTAGATGAACTCTTAAACACTGCAATCCTACGTCCTGCCCCAAGGCACGTTGACCTTTCTAGCTGCCCAGAGGAGAAACAACTGCCTGCAAAGTTTTTAGGACCTGCACAATATTTTAGCAACAGGAAATTCCTATAGTTTCAGGGCAATTTCTCACTCTGATCAGAGCAAGCATCATTTTCTATGCTAGTCTAAACATTTCTTTCTGCTCCTTATAATCTGCTTTATGTGGCTAGAACAGTTTGTCTGATGACAAGAGGATCCTCTGAAGTAGCCACAGTCGGATAGGATATCAAGGGCATCCAATATCCGCAGCCACATCAAATACAGTTTGGGTGATGGAGAGGATGCACAGAGAAAGCCTATAATAAAACACCTCATAAAAGTGGACCAGAAATGCAATTCCAGAAAGAAACCAAAACTCAACATTAGAAAAACTCTATTTGTAACATTCACGAACATCAAGGAGAAAGTCTGCTACATGAAGCATGGGTCTGAGAATCAAGTGACCCGCAATCATTAATTGCTTCTGACTGTCCATGACTTTTGACAGGTCAAATTCTCACTGCCAATCTTAACATGGGTCATGTTACAGATAAAAAAGTTATTTGAAACAGATAAAAATGTTATTTGAAGATGATGAAGTCATCAGATTCCTTATGAGAGACACTAACATATTGCTAATGCTTTCAAAACCCAATAAAGGGAATATTTTCTTTTGAATCTTAACCTTTCTAGGATAGCTAAACTGTAACATGTGCCATACCTGTGTGATCGTGTACAATTTTTTTCTCCTTCATTCCTTTGCTTGCTTTAGCACAGAGCACACATTTGCTGTGACCAAAAAGCACTCCATGGAGCAGGGCCTGAATTTTACCCCCATTCTTCTTTTTACCTACCATTCCCCATTTTGTCCTTCCATTATTAGCAGAATTTATAGTGAACAAGATTGAGAGACAATGCAGTGAAAGAACACCTGGAAAGTTCCAAAATACCTAGATTCTGCCTATACTGATATTTTGGCAGAATTTAAGTATCTGGGTCAATGAGAATGATAAAAATCCCATTCTCCTGCAACAAATGTCCTTGGAGGCACCCAAGACCTCGCTATAACCTGACACTGCTTGCCTGTACATGCAGCAAGAAGCTGAGCTGAACAGTGAGCTCCCACCCACGCTCGAGCACGGTCCAGGATTTCTGCATAGGTCATGGAGGCATCAAACACCCAGGATTTGGCAGAAAGCCCAGCAGCATGGTCACAGCCATGGAAAATGTACACAGTATATATATCCAGTGCATGGCACTGCTTGGGTTTTCAAAACTGAAAACATCTTTTGAAAGTGGGTGGCAAGGGAGGAAGTGATGAAGAAAACAGATTAAACATGGCGTTCCCCAAATACCATGTCTGTTATCTCTACTTTTATTTATGTGTTATAGAGGGTGTATAAAGCTAGCAATATGATACTAACTGTATGCTTATCAAAAGTCCCAAGGACATAATACTTGTTCTGATACACAGTTCAGAAGCTCTGAGGCTGTGAAATGTGTGGTGACATGGAGAGCCCCAGGAATGTTACCAGACTATGATATCCCTCTGCCTTTCTCCACTGCCTGCCACTCTGCTTCCTCAGTGGCTTGACATGCAGAATGATATTTTTTTTTCCTGGGGCTGACAGCAAAATAAACATGTTTTTTTAGTTTGCTGTTTTTTTCTTATGCTGTTCCCTGATCTGGTGGCCAGCCTGGCTGACAAGTAGTCACATTTGCACAGCAGAAAAGGTACAGCTGATGTGACAAGGGAGCAGGAGTAAGCCAATTTTGTTACAAGAGTAATGTGTAACAAGGTTGTGTGAGACCCATGGCCTTATCTACCCGTGAAAGGAGTCAAATAAAACTGCAACTCAGTTAACATCCTTAGGAACTAATTACCAACTACCTTTTATGCTGAAAAGCTGGCCTAGCCCCTGAAAAATATTGCCAATGCTTCATTCGCACTATCACCAACATCCACGACTATACAAAACTGCCACATGCTCTCCACTATTTAATTAATTAGGCAAGGAGGAACATGACACAGCTAGTGAGTGAGCCAACTAGGGAAGGTGCCCTGCTGGCACTGTTGTTTGCAAACAGAGAAGGACTTGTGGGTGATCTAGAACTTATTCTGGCTACTGCCATAAAAGACAAAAAAATGTTTCTATAACTACATTAGCAACAAAAGAAGGGCTAAGAAGAATCTTCATCCTTTATTGGATGCGGGGGGAAACGTAGTGACAAAGGATGAAGAAAAGGCTGAGGTACTTAATGCCGCCTTTGCCTCAGTCTTCAATAGTAAGACCAATTGTCCTCTGGGTACCCAGTCCCCTGAGCTGGAAGACAAGGATGAGGAGCAGAACAAAGTCCCCATAATCCAAGGGAAAATGGTTAACAACCTGCTACACCACTTAGACACACACAGCCTATGCGGCCAGATGGGATCCACCCAAGGGTACTGAGGGAGCTGGCAGAAGTGGTCACCCAGCCACTTTCCATCATTTATCAGCAGCCCTGTCTAACCTGGGAGGTCCCAGTTGACTGGAGGTTAGCAAATGTGACGCCCATCTACAAGAAAGGCTGGAAGGAAGATCCAGGGAACTACAGGCCTGTCAGTCTGACCTTGGTGCCAG
The DNA here is from genome assembly GCA_013400535.1 of Scopus umbretta. Classification (NCBI taxonomy): domain Eukaryota; kingdom Metazoa; phylum Chordata; class Aves; order Pelecaniformes; family Scopidae; genus Scopus; species Scopus umbretta. The sequence goes on along the minus strand of VZTL01072969.1, from coordinate 10,055 downwards.
GAAAGGTTATGGAGCATATCACCTTAAGGGCCATCATGTNATGCACTGCTACAGGCTTGGGGAAGAGTGGCTGGAAAGCTGCCTGTTGAAAAAGGACCTGGGGGTGTTGGTCGACAGCCAGCTGAACATGAGCCAGCAGTGTGCCCAGGTGGCCAAGGCAGCCAACAGCATCCTGGCTTGTATCAGGAATAGTGTGGCCAGCAGGAGTAGGGAAGTGATCATCCCCCTGTAGTCAGCACTGGTGAGGCCGCACCTCGAATCCTGTGTTCAGTTTTGGGCCCCTCACTACAAGAAGGGCATCAAGGTGCTGGAGCGTGTCCAGAGAAGGGCAACAAAGTTGGTGAAGGGCCTGGAGAACAAGTCTTATGAGGAGTGGCTGAGGGAACTGGAATTGCTTAGCCTGGAGAAAAGGAGTCTGAGGGGAGACCTTGTTGCTCTCTACAGCTACCTGAAAGGAGGATATAGTGAGGTGGATGTTGGTTTCTTCTCCCAAGTAGCAAGTGATAGGACAAGAGGAAATGGCCTCAAGTTGTGCCAGGGGAGGTTTAGATTGGCTACTAAGAGAAATTTCTTCACAGAAAGGGTTGTCAAGCATTGGAACAGGATGCCCAGGGAAGCGGTTGAGTCCCCCTCCCTGGAGGTATGTAGAAGAGGTGGAGATGTGGTGCTTAATGACATGGTTTAGTGGTGGACTTGGCAGTGCTATGTTAATGGTTGGACTTGATAATCTTAAAGGTCCTAAATGATTCTATGATTCTATGGTTCTATGATTATGCAAGACAGATCTTTGCATTTAAAGACTTGCAAGTGTTTTGCTGTGGAATTCTCCCATAATCAACTTCCTTCTGTTTTATCTTACTGATGGAACGGGAAGCAGGGAGGCTGCAAGCAGGGCTCCAGGGTGCAGCTCCTTTGTGCCAACCTTCTTCTTGAGGACATGCTATCTTTTTAGCTGAAAATGGGCAAAGGGAAATAGCAGCAGTGGAGAAGGACAAGGATTTAGTTGTAGTCTTGGGGGCCACACTGCACAACAGTGTGCTATACTGGGAAGTATCTCTATGGGAAAGGTAGTGCCATCATCTACCTTCCTGTGGAGAAATCCAACCCATTTTTTCTTGAGAAAGGACAGGCTTTGTAAAGAGGAATTCCCTTGCTAGCAGCACTGTGCATCATGCTCCAAGGGAGGGGAAGTGTGGCAAAAGGAAGCAACAAGAGGTCTGAGACGTCTGCCTTTGACCCTGGCATGTCTATATGCCTGCTCCTAATGAAACTTTGTGGGGAAGCTGCATTTTCACAAAATCAGAGTCAATGGACTGCTGATAGTCCTTGCTTTTCTTTAATTCCTCACTTATCTTTACAGGCCACTCGCATGCTTCTCAGACTCTGCAAAATGGCTTTCAGAGATGGGTGGATAATATCCAACTATGACAAAAGCTTTCGACAGTCATCTAATGTCCCAACTGAATAACTCAATCTGGAACACAAAGACCATAGAATGAAGTGCCAGTAATTATTATATCCAACCTTTCCCAAATAACTGCCACAACATGTGCAATTATCCCTTGCCAACTAACACGAGAGTGAAAAGTGATGTACCACCAGTCTTTGGGAGAGAAGCAGAAGAGTCACACAATTCACATTGGCAGGCCAGATAGTACCTGAATTTTGTACCATTCTCATATACCAGTGGCATAGCACAATCATGGGTGTGTGGACAACAAGAGAGTTTACTATGTTACTGTTGTTTCTTGAAACCTCTTTCTCAGCCAGTGACAAGGATTTGAAGAATGCAGTGTACCATTCACCGTTTTTTTCTATTAAAATAACAGCAGCCAAACACTTAATGTGAGAAGATTAAATGTACGTGAATTAATTCCTCAGGACTTTTTCTGATTTCAGTATTAACAATGCAGCCAAAGTTGTGGGAGAGCCTTGAAAGATGGCCAATTTGCTCATGTGCCATATTTTAATCACTGCCTAAACCTGTTGGTATAATATTTCCTTGAAAGTGGTAGTATAAAACATCTTCTGGAAAAGCTTGATAAAAATCTGTAAACAATGCAATTAAATTATTAAACAGCTGCAAGAGAGAACGCTACCAAATTCTTTCTACTTTAAAGGCAGCTTGATACAATCATACATTCAAGTAACAGAAAAAAACCACAGCCTCACCTCCAAACCATAGCACAGAAAAATATCCCAAGCAAAAAAAATCCCTGTCCTATGTCCAAGCAGTGAAAATGTTTTCATAAGATTTTGCACACTTTATCTTCAGTGAAATAATACAAATTAATTAAAACCCCTTCTGAAACATGCTGGAATCTAATGTGATTTGAGAGGATGAAGCAGCAAGGAGTTCACCAGGTTTTTGATCCCTCCAGAGGACCGAGTCTGATTTAGTCATCTGTTTTGCAAGACTTTCCGGCCAAAAGTCCCCCTAATGCAGCAGCTCCCTCCTAACTGTAATTTATCAAACAGTTAAACTGATGGAAATTATCCACCCCTGTTCCAGCGTGAGCGGTGCATGATGAAGAGTAAGTGACCATTTGGAAACAATCACCTTCCCTCTGTTCCCTCCAGTTTCTCCCAGTAATTCCAGTAGTCCTTTTAAAATAAGATTTATAGCCAGAAAAAGGGTTTCCCAGAAACTCTTTAGCTCAGTAATGCTGTTGCATTCTTATACAGTAAAGAGTTACATATATTGATAATCCTCCACCAACAAGACCTCTTGCATCTAATTTTCAAAACCAGCTTGCTCCTGCTAGCCACAAAAGCAGCTTTCATATTAGTTCCACCTGGTTTTGCTGCCACTCATTGAATACTCTGCTACGATCAGGGCGACATGGATCTTGAATCCCAACTACCGTATTGAAAGCATTGAAGGCATTTTTTGCCTATGTGCTCTGAGGCAATGCAAAAGTTGTTCAACTGTGTCCTTCTGTATCTGTTTCACTTTCCTTGAAGTTTGATCTTACTCTGGATTTCCTGAGGATGTAATGCTTATTCTTGTGATAATTATCTTAAATGACTGGTTTATACACAATCTCAACTGCAGCTTAATACTGCTTTCAAATAAAAGGACTTCCTTGTGTTTTTAAAATGAAAGAATTGATACATATAATCTAAATTTTAAAAGTCAAAGAAAAAAATTTTGGTACAATAGTTGTTTGAAGATATGTACCATGAGAAAAATATTTGCTCCTGTGAAGTGTTGGGATGAGTTTTCTAGCTCTGGCTGCTCTTTGGCACTTTAAAGCAGCATAAAGCAGTGCATACCCAGCCACTGGGGCTATCGGTGATTTTTAGCATCGCCTGGCCTGGTCGGGGGAAAGGGGCGAACATTGGGTCTCACAAGCCTTGGAAATGATGAAAGCAGCAAACTTCAGAAGCTGCAGGAGGCTTCGTGGTGAATTTTGGGCAGGCAGATGGTTAGGAAATTGCTGACAGTTGCAGCAAACAAAAACTGTAGTAAGGGCCAAAATCACAAACTCCAGGGCATTCAGAAGAGTGAATAATGTTCATTACAACCAACACTGAGATGTGGCTAGGGCTGGAAAACAGATATTTTCCTCTTTAATTCAATAATGTCAATGGTAGCTATTGAGTCTAGGAAGTACATAAAGAGGTAATTTTACATGGGATTAAGAAATAAAGTCTACTGCATTGGAAGTGAAGTCTGTGAAAGGGTAGCTTCGTCTCAGGGAGAAATGGGAAAACACAACCATTATACATTCCCTAGAGGCAGCTAATGCATGAGATTTCACTGATTTTTAAGAAAATGAGATATTTAAAGGTCTATTTTGTTATTCAGATCAAAGATGGTTTTAGTAAATAAGATTACATTCCATTTAAAAGATTTATTTCTTCTTATTTAATATTTACGCCAAATAACTATTAAATGTAGAAGAATTCTAAAGTTTTCACTGTAAGTTTGGAGAAATATGTGATGTCATTTGTGCTTAATGAAACGCTTGAAAGCAAAATTTGATTCATAGATGAGGAAAAGGAAAGAGAAGTGGCTGAATTATTTCTTGGTGAATAATTTGCTTGGAGAGAAACTAACTCACATGCAGCAGCTGGAAAGCATGACAACAGCTGAAAATTAATTCAGACACATGGAAAATAAAGGATATGGCACAGGGCTTGAGCTAATTGTACTCACTAAGTTAAAACCCCTTCTGGGTTTAGGACTAGCCTGGACCAGTTGCTTCTCTTTGTATTTGCATTCTGCACAGATAAGCTGAGTGATACCTGCCTCAGCAAGTATTCAGTCAGGATTTGTGCGCTCTGTTCAGTCCCTCGCTTCCAGCTTGCGGCATGCAAGAGATATTCTATGACAAGGATTATGCTCCATTTTGGAGGACAAAACACATATCACTCATCAGTGCAGAAGTTGTGCAGCTAAGAAGCTTTGTAATTAAGAACCCTCACAATTGCATTCCATAATTTATTCATAGTATCAATTACAGAATTCCTGGTAGAGGAAGTCAAGCTAATTATATTTTTAAAAATTTAAATTAGTTTCTTCTGTTCAATTAAGGGAAGCCAGAAACTCTTCAGGGTACCCACACTGCCAATGGCAAACTGTAATAGCTTTGCAGCGAGACGGTCAGCTGGAGCAGCAGAGAACACTCTGCAAAACAAAAAATCCAGTAAAGCTGTGTTAGCCAGTTTAGTGTTGGAGAGTGACGGCTTAGCCTGCTGATTACATAAAAAGACTAGTGGTTTTTTTTATATGGTTGTAATTCTGCAACTTTTAAAAACAATGACCAGTATATTCAAGGACTATGGTCTGCCTTTCAGGATGATGAATGACTTCTCTTGGCCCAGATGCATAAATTCAGATGATTGCTTGTGAGGTGTATGCTAGGGACACACTCATCCTAGACCCAAATCACCTCTGCTGTGTGACTGGTCCTTCTCATCACCAAATGAGGAGCAGAAAACAACCCCTTTCTTAGGGCAGGCCCCTCGGGCACATGAACTGAGGGTTGGATTTGGTCCTGCATTCCCAGAGCACAGCCAAGTTGTGTGTTTATGTCGCCTTAATGCGACGTGGGTTCTGCTGTGCCCTCCACACCGGCACTGATGGTTCAGGGGGTTGAATTCAGCAGAGCTCCGCCTTGCAGCCTGGGCTGCATTGCTGCCTCCTCTCCACCCTCATTTCACTGGGCCAAGGGCATCACTACATCTTTTTTTTTTTTTTTTGTGGGGGGGGGCGGGGGGGAGGGAGAAGGCTTAGACTTTCACTTAAGCTACTCTATTTATATTAGGTCCTCCAAAGAAAAACATCATCACTTGCAAGGAGAGTGGTGCTACAAGCAGTGCTTCTGGCAAAGAATCCTGTGGGCATTTTCTGATGTAATTTCAAGTACCAAATAAAAAAGCGCCGGGCATGTACTTCACCCGCAACTGCTTATGCCCTGATAAAAGAGCAGAGGGCCCCAGGACCCATCACGGCAGTTATTACAGGACATTCCTTCACATATCCCACACAGTGGGTTACAGCAAGCTGTATTATAAATCCAGCTGTATTTTTAGGTGCATTAGTTGTCGCTTGACTACAACTGAGTCTGGTCAGTGTTCAGATGTTTGGTGGAGTTTTTTTTATTCGCCCCTTTCCTCCTAAGAACTATAAACTCATTTTCCAGACATTTCACTCAAAACTGTCAAGGCTGCAAGTTCCATCAACTGATTGGGGAAGGGGGGAGGGAGGGGATATTTCTTTCAGGAAAATTTCCAGAAAAATTAATATACTACCAAGTAGTTTATTGTATTTCATAATTATGAAGAGAGCAAGTTACCAGATCAAGCAAAAACCACACTTTATCTTTGATCCATTCCGGGTGATACACCAGTAGCCTTGCGCAGAAACTTCCCAGTGTCTGGATCAATGATTTGTGGATGGCTAGAAGATGGGATATAGGCTTATAGCAGTCAGGAAACTTATTTCTGCACAGAGACAAGACCAGAGACTAGGTGGTTAAAAGCTCTTGTATGCATTAATGCAACTTACAAGGCTTTATTGTCTTCATCATATTTTCAGTTAAAAACTATGCAACTACAGTCCCATTGTGGAAAATGCGGTTTCTCACATGGGTGAATTTATTCATTTCTGGGAGCAATGAAAAGTTTGCAAAAATCGCTCCAGTCTTCAGACTCCTGTTGTAAGGAAAATTTGGTAGGAAAGTTGCTGCAAACAGAATAAGCAGTACCCCAAACAACACAGTCAGCACCTATTTCCAACATCACAATGCAGAGATTCAATGGCATATTATGAAAATTACCACGTAAATAAAGAAAAGCCTCTCCTGATTTTTGAAGTCTCTCTGTAGCTCTTCACAGTCCTAAATCATTTGACGTGTTTGATCATATTTGTGTCAGAAGAGGGAAAGCAACAGCAAAGTAACCCAAACACCTCCCGTGATCCAGAGGATGATGTGTTTTCTAACAGAAGAGAAGGTGGAAGAAGATTTTCTTTTCAAACCAGTCACGCTTCAGATACCACGGCTGCAATCCCACTTTCTCCCAAGAGAAAATGCCGCAGGGAAGCAAAGGTGTCACACATTGTCTGTCTTTCCTCCCTCTCCCAGAGAAAGGGAATGAGTAGCTACTTAAATTTACATTTTATGCATGCCAGGCAATGAATTGAAGCTAATTGTATCAAACCTACTCCCAGGAGTATTTTAGTGTATTCCTGGTCAGTTGAACTCCACTCTCTCAAGGTCAGATATAAGGCTTTGCTTCTGGACTGTATGACGGGATGCAAGAATGTATTTTATACAAAAGAGATGAACCACTGGAGCTTTAAATTGAAATTTTAGTCTTTTAAATATCCCTTTGTACTAAAGCATAGAGAATCTGAGGTGCGTTTGTATCTTCAATGAGTCATTTATATAATGCTGTCAGTCATGTCAAATATCTGATCTCCTCCCAGATGCAGCATATACAACTAAGACTCTTGTAAGAATTTTTTTCACCTTTTTAGATAATCCTATAGAGAGTATAAACATCTTCTGACAGACTTAAATACACCAGTAATCAACAAATGATACCTGCAATATCAGTGTCAAGCAAAGAAGTCTCTTAAAAGAGTATTTACATGGGGCCCAAAAATCCAGTTATGACATACTCTTATCAAATATTTTGGCTCATTATTGTGAGAATTCAGAAGTGTGCCAGTTTTAGAAGGGATTACACCAGTTATGGGGAATGTAATCAGATACATCATTTCAGCTTCTAATTTCATATCCAAATGCCAAAAAAACTGAGCAGCAATTTTCAACGGTTTGACTTCAGGCACCAAGAGCAGACCATAATCCTTACCATTTAAGCTTGTTCATAGCATTTATGATTGAGTCCACTGCAGTCCCCAAATAACCCCTACCGTAAGGGGAAGTGCCTTGACAAAAAATTAAGTGGAGGAGAGGTGAGACAACAACCATGCAATTAAGCTGTTCTGGTTCTGATCTGCATGGAAAGGAATTAGACAAAGCTCTAGTATAAAACGTGATTGGGTTTGAATACAAGAGCTATTGAGAAGCTCATTAACGTTTCAAAACGTCCTTACTAAAGGTGACTTATAGTCTAAGCTTTAACCCAAATGAGTGCATAAGCCAAATGTTACGTGTATGAGTAGCCTCTTTGAACAGTGGAACTGCTCCTACACTTGGATCAACATACAGTGAAATGCATGAGTAGATGGCAAGGATAAACTAAATTTTACACTAGCTGCATTTAGGCTATTTCCTAGTGCTCATATAACAATAAGACATTTATTTACATTAAACCATGTTTTTTCACTTGTATACCACCTGGGTGGCATAGCAAGGTCATTTGTTTGAACTATACTGAGAGCTTGCCTGGCAATAAAAGGAATTATAGTAGTTAATATATTCTGTAACATTCTTAGAATCTTAGGAAGATGGTTATTATTATTATTATTATATAGCCAACCTGATAATATCTGGAGAAACAATCACTGTAAACCAAGATGGATATCTGTATTCAAAACACAAACCCTATAATAAAAATTTTCTTCGGTTCGAAATTGTTTTCTAGGTCATTTTCTGATGAAGTTTAAATTTGAATCTCATTCCAGGTATTAATATTAAATGACTGTTTACATTTCTTATACCAAACCCACAGTGAGAGAGCACTGTCATACTATTGTTCAAAGTGCTCCCTCACACCTGGAAGGAATTGTATTACTTTTTAATTTAAGTAGTTTCAAATTTACAGCCTAGCTGTAGTATAGAGAGGACTCAAAGGTTATCTATTCTCCATGGAAGCTGACTTAGGACTATTTGTACAGTGTAGGACAGGTCCATTAATATTTGTAACTACTTGCATTTACTCATAGTCATTAAACACTCCTTTTTGTCTTTCATTTTCTATGGGCGACTGAGGTCTGCATTGGACCACAGAGAAAACTCAATCTGAACAGAAATATTCTGCTCTCCCATGAGTAATGGGGTTTCACTTTCTCTTTTTCCCCCTTAACACTAGGTTCTGTTTAGTTTCTGGGTACAATTCAATTTGAAATATTTAGATCTTTAGGACTTCATGACATTTTTTAGCCTCCATTCAACAATCCTTGAATTCATGCCCAGTTCAAGATGTTCTCAGAGAAGCTTTCCAGTTTGAATTTTAGTTCAAAAGACTTGAGGCTTAATATTTTTCAAAGGGATGTCTGCTTTGTTTCCACCCCTAAAAAGAGGGCTAAGAGAAGGCTTATACATGCATATGAATAACAAGTCCCTGCAGGGGTGGAAGTGGACTGTCCTTGCCTGTGTTATCATTGCAGTTAAAAATACTCATTAGGAGACAGATCCCATTATGCCAGGCACAGTGCAAGTAGCAAGCAAAAATGCAGCTTTTACAGCTACTTTATAAGTTGAAAAATAGGTTACAGGTAGTTTCAGCTATTATTTTATAAGTCCTTTTTTTTTTTTATAAGTCCTTATGGTATCCATGCATTATACTATAAGAATTTTCAACTACATTGGGTGTTGGCTAATTATCACAAAATTTCTCATTCAAAGTAACTGTAACAAAATTTATTTTTCTTAACAGCAACCAATAAGTGCTGAATTATCTTTTGCCCCAAGGTTCTACCATAAAAATGAAGCAATCCTTAAGTTTGAACTTGTCTCATAACATGGCCTGGCATGTATTTCTGTGAAGTCTTTCACCTTGTTTAAATTTAGTCTTTGTGATGATCTGAAACTTAAGATGAGTGATAGTGCATTTTATTCCACTGCTTTAATGGAGGTCTTATCAGATACATTTCATCTCTTCTAAAATTGTTCAGTTTTTCGCCTTCGCTCCCACAGCAGGCCTTCCATTTCTAAACACCAAAGCTTGTGGTTGTATGTGGAAGCACTGAGTTGGGTTTAGAATTGGTCTGGAACGTCTTGTACTCCTCTATGACATTTCTGTCACAAGTTAGTTCACTTAAGATGGCAGCCAGCAACAGTAGGCTCAGAAAAAATAGATTAATGATACCTTCATAGCCACTGAACTTCTGGCCTGAACAAATACCCCTTTTCTAACATACTGTGATAGCTTTTATTACTCACACTGGTGTAATATGTGAAAGAATTTCTTGAATACACTAAATCAGAGACAAAAATTCTTACTCACTTTTAAGGGTTCACACATTACTTCATTTTTACTGAGACAAAGATTAATGGAACAGATAGTGTAAATCAGCTTTGTAGTCCAATAATTTTTTTATTGCAAGGTTATGAAAGCCACCTTCAAACATTTGTTTTCTTTCTACTTGACACCCTGTTATTCAAAATGTCTATTTTTCATATGTGTTGTGACATTAAGTTAAAGCAAGAGCAGACCTGCAGAAAGGGATCTGGGGGTGCTGGTTGCCAGCAGGCTCAATATAAGTCAGCAGTGTGCCCTGGCAGCCAAGAGGGCAAACCGCACCCTGGGGTGTATCAAACACAGCATAACCTGCCGGTCAAAACAGGTGATTATCCCACTGTATTCCGCTATACTACCCTGTGTTGGTGCAGGCTCACCTTAAGTACTGTGTGCAG
>VZTL01072967.1:1590-33256 GCA_013400535.1 Scopus umbretta | reverse complement strand
ATCATATTCGGAACTGGCTGGAGGATCTGCAAAATCCTGCAGCCCTGAGACTGAAAATGCAGCCACTGTTGATTTGGATAATAAGCAGGAACTAAGTGAAGTACTTATTTCAGCCAAATCTCTTGATGGAAAGGTTGCGAAGTCCTTTGAAATCTCCAAACATAGAACATGCATAGAAGTTTCATCACTTCAGAACTCAGCAGCTTCTGAAACCCCGCCAAAGACAAAGCATAATGGAACAGCACAGGACTCTACAGACTGATAAAGAGGTAAAAAACATAACTACAAAGGAGTGAGAATGAGTACTCAAGGCACGTAGAGCTAGATAAAAATAGAATTGTTAAAAGTTGTAGGGTTATGTTTCTCCACAAGTTACACCAAGCTATTGCTGAAATAAATTAAAACTCTACGAGAAATCCAACATTCACATTTTTAAATCACTGACTGAATTTGAAAGGTATAATTACTCAAACTGTAATGTTGAGGTAATATGAACCGGAATACAGGGGAAAGTTTGTACACCAGGCAGCTTTTATCAGTTGGGTTTTTTTCATTACATTTCCGGGGGAAAATACCAGTTTAATAGCCTTATGACCAAACTATTATGTGAGACTAGTCTTTTTTTTATGAGGGAAGAACTGAGGACTTGTCTTTGTTCATTGTAAACAAAGCATAAAAGACATGAAAGTGTTCATCCAAAAATATTTTCAAAGCCTTCTCTGTGAAGTTACTACAGCAGTAGCAGAAACAGAAGAATCTCAAATGCTTTTAATGCCATTTGTATTCCCATGTCATCAGATGAAACATTCCATAAGTTTGTCCATAAAATGTAATTTAATCTATAAAAGCTCAGAGCAAATGCGGGTCTGAGGTCAGAATGAGAAGTGATAAACAATCATCTCTACTGCATAACAATGTAACCATCACAAAACTTCACTCTGCTACCCCTTCATCATTGTATCTTTTTGAATATTAGCTGTGCTCTGCATCTTTAAAATGACATTTTCTACTTTTGGAAGTAACTTGGAGCCACAAGTAGCTAATCTGTGAAAGGAACACAAATTATGGCATGTGTACTGGTGATGTTACTCAAGAGTTATGCAGGCTGTAGCTGGAAGGCTGAAGTAGTCTCCTGTGCATGTACACAGAGGCAGGAACAGAAGCAGTTGCCACTAATATTAATAATCCACCAAACGTAATTAAGAAAATCATACTACCTGTAATTATGAAAATTTTGGGTCATCTGCAGAAATGAAACTGCCTTCCTTTGATCCCCTTCCATTTGGTTTGCATGGCACTCCTATTGTTCTTAAATAAGAAGTAGAAAGTAATTAGTATTTAACAAAAAAGATGCATATTCTGTAATATGTAAGTGCAATAGTTAATTCTTTGTAAATCAAGCCTTAATTCTTCAGGTGATGTTTTCAAGAGGAGGAAAGGGAGGTAAAGAGACTGCTAAGTCAAGAATTTTTTGCCATTGACTTCAATGGAACTCTGCTGTCACTGAAAGTATCAACCTTATCTAGGTCGCACATTTTTTTCTCACTATATTATTTACAATATATAGTTTTGTCTGTAACAGCGTCTGGCACTAACTGCCCTTGTGCCAGATAGCAATTCTCACAGTTTCATTCTGGTATATGCCAAATATCATTAGGTGATAGTTGTATTCTCTAGATATATATAGGAAGGGACAATGACATGGCTATGACTGCAAATCTCAACGCTGCTAATTCCCAGTTTTTCAGCAGTTATCAATGGAACTTGAATGCTCTCCTGATATTTTAAGGGAATGTATTTCCATATTAACAAGTTGTAAAAAATCAAAAGTTTGTGGGTTTTTTTTCCCCACAAAACCATGTATCAGCTTCAGATGTATGTGATTAATATTTTTTAGAGGTTTTCCAGATGAAAGGAACCACAGAATTTCAAATCATCGCTATAAAAATTAACTTACATTTCACCGTACTTGTTATGGAATATAAATTGTAAATTTTCTTACTGATTCCTCTGTGTATTTTTTTCTGACATTTCAAAATCCTGTATTCTTTGATGGTTTTGTACTGTCATGTATTATTACTGAGATTAGTGTATAATTCTGAATAATCAAGATGGTTTGGGACGGTTAGGCTTTTCTTCATTTTTTTTCTTTAATGGACTTTACTGATTCGTTTTGTACAATTTCTCTATATTCAGACTCTGCAGTGCATCATTACTTATGCATCTTTGGTGGAGAAATTTAAGTAGCGTTTGAGGGACAGGACCAGGACTAGGTTTACCTGAGATGTATTTTCAGGCTGAACTCTGTCCAATTGTACAACTCCAAGAAAATTATTTCATCTCAGTCTACCCCATTTTTTCTATTTTCCCTTCATCTTTCTTGTCTTTTTTAAATATTCTGAGGGAAGGATGGTCTTTTTAGTACATGTGGATGCATTGCAGTCTTGCGTAGGGCCATACTTCATTATTATACTACAAAATAAATAATAACGTGATCAAATCAGAAGATAACGTATTTATGTTTATGTGCCCATAAATACAAGTTTTTAATGGGTGTTTTAATACAAGCTCGGTCTTCAGGTTTAAGTGAAATTTTACAATAAGCAGTAAGTATAGCTGTATTTTTTTAGTGTTTAGTCAAGTATAGAAGTGCCTCCAGGTTTTTGTGAGTTTATGTAACCACCGTTCTGTCACTTTCTTTCAGGAAACCAAGCTATTTCTCTCAGCACTGAAGCTGAATGCTTCCCTTATGCTCCTCTGCCAGTTCTCATCGAACTTAGTCTGGTCTTCAATGTTGCATGGTTTCAAAATCAGCTGGAAAAAAATGGCATCATTTCACACCTTCTGAGCAGTTGCATCTGAGCCGTGACAGCTGCAAAGGGAAACTTCAAGGTGCATCCTAGGAGAACCCTGAAAGTGGGTTTATGACCTTTTGCATCTCTCTCTAAAAAAGAACCTTCTGTTCCCTCAGATTCTCAAAGTGTAAGGGAGTGAGCTTAAAAGTATATGTAAATACAGCGAGAAATATAAATACTTCAGTGTGTTTAGGTGGGTATTTTAAATATGGCTACAGATGTCAGAAGGCGTGGGACAAGACGTTGCCAGTAATTCTGCTTGCAGATTTATGCATGCATTAGGATTTTTTTTGGCTGGTTCTAATTTTAAATCCGTTTCCTGCTGTTGAAGGGCTTAAAAAATAAACATTTCTGTTTATGCAAGGATCACCTATTGATAAACTGAAGCTTTTATTATATATTACATTATAATCAATAAGCTAGTTTGGGGAGTTAAAGAATTTGCATGTTACAATATGTATGGCTGAAGTCCCCTCCATCAATTATTACATTTGTGAGAGGGGGCATTGTTTTGTTAAATAGAGCAGGAGATTAGCTTTAAATTAGATTTAGTTTAATGAAAGTCAGCCGTATAGATAGGGATGTTGTGTTTAATTGGTAGTCTCAGTATTGGAATACAGCAGTTGTTGTTATAGCATGTAATTTTTGGATGTTGAAATAAATGTAATCAACTGTCACATAAAAATATCGAACTATAGCAGGTGTGCCATGAAAGTGTTCATACAATGAGACTATTACTAGTATTTTTTAGTAATGCATTATTTTTAAGGGTCAAGCTTCATGGTGACCTAATTTGTTCATTTAGCAGGCCTTTTCATTCATGTCACTCTGTGCTTCTCACTGTAGTATTGTGTAAATTCATTTTTTCCACACAAAATATAAAAATCAATTCATAACTTTTTTTTTAAATACCTCTGAATTGAGACCTCAGTTGCGTGCGTGCCTAGTGAATGATCAACTCTCTGCCCTCGTTGCTGTTCTTTAAGTTTTTTAACTGCAGTTTGTTGCACCACATCCCATAGTACCATTTGTTCTGCAGCCATTTTTATCCCTAAAATAGTTTTCACTTCTGTGTGTAATCCCAGTAACCTCTGCTGATTCATTGCATTCCACAGGCTCAGACTTGTCAGTGATGAACTCTAGCAATTATTCTTTAAAGTACCCAATGTGCCTTGACAAAAGCAAAGCAATCAGCAAAATAAATGCAAATCTGCAATAAATAATACTCATCTTTCAACACACGGCTTGTGTGGCAATGGAAATGTTGAGGCAGTATTCATATTCCATAATGGAAAAAGACTTTTGCTTTGAAGCACCCAGTAGAACGTTGAACCCGCACAAGAATAGCTAAAGCCAGTATAGGCAGCGAAGGCAGTATGGTGCTTCAGCTCAAACCAGTCAGCTTCTTCACACGTGCAGAAATCATGAATAACAGTTACCAAATGCAAACCAAAGTAAGTGAAGAAATTTTGTAAGTGATTTCTTTTTTTAAAGTAGTAAATACCACCATTTGGTCACTGACAGAATAATACACAGTTATGCAGGGAGTACAAATACTCAACTAAATACTATAATACTATACTGTCAAAGAAGAGTAGTTTTGGATAATTTCTTTGGATACTTTCATACATCTAAGAAGTGACAAAAGGTTATTTTTCACTACATGTGCATGAAGAGATGTGTGCTTCTTTGTATATACTTTGTAAATAGAAAAAATCCAATGTGCATTTCCATATATGGCAAGGTATTTTTAGAACATACGGAGATTTAACTTTTCACTAATAACAGTTCTTTAAAATGTTGTGTTCAAAAATTTTGCCAGCATCTGCCACAGTATGTTTTCCCTTTGGAATTTACACTTTGTATAATTGTTTTTGTCCGGCAACTCTAGAGAAAAATACTCATTTCTTTAAATGAGTGACAGATAGCTTGAGAGCAAATTGGGAGGAAAAAATTAAGACTGCTTTTTAAATATGTGTGTATATTGTATATATACTTTTTTCCTTAATTTAACCAAATTGGTCTTTTTTATATTGCCTGTGGCAAGCAATGTTGTACATGCCAATAGAAAACATACACCACCACCGCATTTAGACTGCCCGTATATCACGTCTAGGGACTCATAGTGCTGTTTTAAATGCTCCTTTAAGGAATGTAAATTACAATTTTGTATAAATCGTTTTGTAATACTTTTTCTACTTGTGAATAAAATGTTACGTGAACCAGTCTTGGTTTGTTGATCTCAAATTAATAATGGCATTCTATACAAAGCTAGCGATCAATTCTTTTATTATTTTTAGAATTCCATAATGGTTTAATTGTATTAAAATTACAGTATAATTTGGTACATCTTTGTCTTGAGATGCTTGCTCTTTAACAGTAGCATCATTCGTCAAGCTGGAGGACCTTGAAGAAGCAGTAAGTTAACATCAATCCTTAAAATCATAGTGCTTCAAAATCTTTCAAAATTTTCCTTCTCAAGAAAGGAAAAAAAAAAAAAGCTGGTGAGCACGGCAGATTGCCATCTGTATAGTGTCTTTGAAAAGAAAACCAAGTATGCCACACAGTAGACTGTTTCAGACAAGATATATATGTAAATAATGAGAGCAGCTGTATTTTTGAAACAGAAAAGGGTGCCCTGATCGCGGCCCCTGATTAGTACCAACAGAGCCTGCAGTTGCGTTGCACAGCAGCAGCCATGAGTGGTTTCAAACCTCGGCTGAAGAAAGAGGGAATTAGAGACTACCAACAGACTACTAACTACCTGTGATTATTTAGGCCATTTTTCAACCATTGTCCAGAAGGTTTATGTGTTGAAAAGATTCAGGAAAATGTTACTCAAATGGGATGCTGTACAATTTAAATGATGAAGAAAGGGATGACATGGTTTGACTGACAAGAGTAGAGGACTGCAAAGAAAGAGTAATTTGATAATTGCATATAATTACATGACTTCTTATGGTAAAGACATAAGAAGCAGTGAGTGGAACTTGAATCCAGATAAGGGTGGTAGGTAACAAGGCCAGGTTGTTCGTGGTGGAGAATTTGTAGCACTGTTGGGTTTTGGGGGAAAGTTTAAGAGTAAATGAAAGCTGATCTGGCCCTGTCACTAGTTTATTCTAGCAAATTTCACATTAGCTTGCATCTGTGTATTGCTGTTATTTCACCAGTCTTTAAGTACATAATGCAGAGCTTACCCCAGGAACACCCTCCCAAACAGCAAGGTCTCCTTATATGACTGTGCCCATGTGCTGCACGCTTGAGTAGTCTTCTACTTGTCTTCCTCTGAGGCTGTAAAAAATGGCAGCAGCCACATCCCCAGCCCACCTAATCGCCCTTCTAGTTCACTTAAATGCTTGCAAGTCTGCAAAGCAGCACATGGCGTGTTTGGTAGTTCACTTTGCGGCAATAAAGGCAGCAAGTCTCAGCACTGCTAGGATCACAATAGTGTGCCCCTGCCAAAAATAGTCAAGAAAAAAACAGGAATTGAAAAACAGGTATTTATTCTGTTTTATCTGGAAACAAAGTACAATTTAAAATAAATTATGTATGTGATCATAAATCTTGGATAGACATTTTATCACATTAGATATAACTGTCATTAGCAAGGCCATAATTTTCTATCCATCTATCATTCTAAAAGAATCATAGAATCATTGTTTAGGTTGGAAAAGGCCTTTAAGACCATCGAGTCCAGCCATTAACCTACCACTGCCAAGTCCACCACTGAACCATGTCCCTAAGCACCACATCTACTCATCTTTTCAATACCTCCAGGGATGGGGACTCAACCACTTCTCTGGGCAGCCTGTTCCAATGCTTGACAACTCTTTCGGTGAAGAAATTTTTCCTAATATGCAGTCTACCTCCCCTGGCGCAACTTGGGGCCATTTCCTCATGTCCTGTCGCTTGTTACTTGGGAGAAGAGACATATACCCATCTCACTACACCCTCCTTTCAGGAAGTTGTAGAGAGCGATAAGGTCTCCCCTCAGCTTCCTCTTCTCCAAACTAAAGCACCGCAGTTCCCTCAGCTGCTCCTCGTAAGACACGTGCTCCAGATGCTTCACCAGCTTCATTGCCCTTCTTTGGACACGCTCCAGCACCTCAGTGTCTTGAAAGTTCTCCTAAGTGTAGGAAATAATATACCAAAATCTAGTCTGTAATCAACAGTTTAAGAGAGATCACTGATTTTAAGCTTGGAAAAAAATAAAGCATTGGGATTCAAGAAATCACCATGATTTGCCCAAGATCTATATCAGACAGTTCATTGGAACATAATCATAAACATATATAAATACAAAATGTATATGGGTGCATGAAGATACAGTCTACAGTAGGGTAAAATAATAACCAAATTTAAAAGAACCAATCTTCTTGCATGTGATCTGAGTCAGGGCACCATCCAGACCAGTTAGTAATTTTATTTCTAAGTCCTGAAGAAATTACAGAACACTATGGACCAATTCAGATGAGACCTTTACGCTCTACAAGCATTTATTCTGCATGTGGCAGAGGTTACAAAACGAATTGAGAATTTTTTAAAGCAATAGTAAAAGCTCTATTTCAATTTCTTTTAAATGCCTTTCAGTCTGGGAATCCAAGTGCCCTAGAAGTTTCGTAGGATAATGTGGGAGCCTTAGAAAAAAAAATACTATAAACAACAAAATAAAACATTTAGGACTTACAGCCAGTACTCTATGGCTCCCTTCCAGGATTTTTAGAGCTGCAATTTCTTGCTCTTCAATAGCAATGTACTGGAATATTCAGTGAGTGAACGCAATTTCTCCGCCGGGGTCAGTAGCATCAGAAGGCCCTGGCTGGCCCCGCCGGAGGAGCTGAGAGCGCAGTGGCAGCTGTAACGCTCTTCAGCTGGTGGGGATCTCAGCAGGACGTTCTGTAAGGGGGACGCGCTCTGCACGCGCATGTGCGCACTTCCACACGATGGACGTTTAAGAGAACGATACAGAACGAAACAGGAACGGTCGAGGTTATTTGTTATGAAAATGAGAATAATGAGAAAAGGACATCTAGCTAGTAGTGCACCAAAAAAGAGCAAGACCTGGCATTACATTGCAAAGTAATCATATTTTATAAGCCAAAATAAAGGTCTAGTCTACAGCCACCTTACTTCTCTAACTTCATGTTCGCTTAAACTCACATAAACTCTGCGCCTGGCCAAAACAAAATGAGGAAGACCTGGAATCAGCAAATAACAGCATTTACTGCACCAATTCTGTTCGTACATTGCAAATGTGCTTTCTTGTATATTTATGTTGACTCCTGCAGCTTCCTGTAGCTGAGTGTAACCTGAGGAAAATCAGTGGCAAGTATCAGTTTGGCCATTTGGTTCACTCTGTTCCAAGAGAAAAAAGAAAGTTGTTGACCAACCTGATGCTGTTTTATGTCATTAGACACAACAGTAGTTGTGTTCCTTTATCATAGCTTCAGCTTTATTAAACCTTATTCTTAAGGATGTTCAACGATAGAAGTTAAGGGGACACCACACCGGTGCAAGAGTGACAAGATCTTTCTGACTGAGATACCAAAACAGACCCATGATATGCCACCAAATAACACTTGCCGTACATTTTGTCAAAATTAATCACCTTTTTTATATATATTTTGAGACTAAAAATAGAAAAAATTCCTTGCTTGAAATAAGTTTCCCACCATGACAAAACGCTATGAAATCTCACATGAGAGTATTTTCTCCAGGAGGGTTTGTGCAGTTATCCACCATGTTAAACCTTCAATAAATTGAAACCCTCAATATTAATTTAAGTTGTATCTTTAAATATATTTTAAACTTTGTAGGATTTGTTGGTTACTCAAGGTGAACTAATCCATTTGTATCGGCAAGAATTACCTCCAAGTTATTTTCATATACTGTTTTTTAACTAGTAGGATAGATGGATTCAGACAGAAGAAACTCTAAATCCTTTAGATGATAAAATACCTATTTTATTGATGGGTTAAAAGAAGCAAGCCCTGTGGGTTTGGCCCTCTCTCTCATTAGTTCAAACAGGCTATGGGATCTGCAGGGAAGAGCTCAAGAATGCCATAAATTACCTCTCCCATGGTTTTCAACAACAAATAGATAGCGTTGGAGTTTAGGCAAGGTGTTGGCAAGTGCTCTAATAGGGATTCCTGAAAGTATCTGTCTGCCAGATGATATTTCCTAATACACAGAATGTCACTGAGGAGGTCTTGTTGCATTTACAGCCAGATGCTTTCTTTTCCTAGAGACGTCATGTTTTTAGTGCCCTTCTGCAGTAGATGGACTGGGGGCGGTGGGGGAAGCAAAGCCTGCAGAAGCCAGAGGAGAGCATGGCGCAGTGCTGATACATCCATCACACGCTACAGCCTGTTACAGCTGATTTCCCTCTGCAAGTCTCCCAGCTGTGCAGAGATTAGCTGTAAATATGCTTGGAAGCCTAAAAAAATCCCCAAAGATGCAATATTGCACCTTCTGCAGAAGTTTCAGTGTTGTAACCGCCATAGCTCAAAGCTGTAAGTAAAAAGAAATTAACATCATCTGTTAGTTGCAGGGCAGGGAACCAAAAACAGGGTTTGGGCTCAAGGCCTTCTGGGATCTGCTGCCTTAAGTTTGCTTGGGCACTTTGCAGCTATTTAAAGGTCTACAGCTTCTGTGGCTCTGAGGATGCTCCTGCGAGTCTTACCTGATCTTAGGGAGCAGAAGTTACCTTTCAGTTTGGTTTCGTTATACTTCATGTTGCAAGAGCTGGAGGGTTTAAATGCCTGACAATCTCTGTTCTTTTCCCAACTACCTCATTTTTTTGACAAAAAAAGAAGATTTTATTCAAATTTTTCTTAAGAAGCATTGCTCACAAGATGCCCATAATAAGAGTCCGATTTCATTTTCTCATGGAAAAGAAATGCAGTTACCATAATGCCACCCAGAAGATGGCCTGGGAATCAGATGCTGATTCATGCTCTTACCAGTGTCTTTCTCAGCTGCTCTGTCCCCTAGCCCAGGAAGCAGGCCAGAAAAAAGTCAAAACATCTCTTTGACCAGAACAACCCCTAGCCACATCACCAACCCATTCCTTAAAAATCTGTTATTGAATCACAGCTTATGTATAGTTCAAGCAAAACAAAACAAAAAGAAGACAGAGACCAGAGAAAAAAACTGCATAAAATCATAGAATACTAGGTTGGAAGGGTCCCAAGGATCATCTGGTCCAACCTTTCTAGGCAAGAGCTCAGTCTTGACAAGATGGCTCAGCACCCTGTCCAGCTGAGTCTTAAAAGTGTCCAGTGTAGTGGCATCAGCCACTTCCCTGCAGAGATTATTCCGATGGTTGACTGTTCCCATTGTGAAAAATTTTCCTCTCGTGTCTGGTCAGAATCTCCCCAAGAGTAACTTATAAACATTACCCCTTGTCCTCTCCATGTGACTCCTTGTAATAAAGGGAGTCTCCATCTTCTTTGTAACTACCCTTTAAGTACTGGTACATGGTGATGAAATCACCTCTGAGCCTCCTTTTCTCAGGGCTGAAGAGACCCAGTTCTCTCAGCCTTTCCTCATACAGCAGGCTTCCCAGTCCTTTGATCATCTTGGTGGCCCTTCTCTGGACCCCCTCCAGCCTTTCCACATCTTTTTTGTACAGTGGAGACCAGAACTGTACACAGTATTCCAGGTGTGGCCTGAGAGCACTGAGTGGGATAATGACTTCTTTCTCTGCTGGTGATGCCCTTTTTGATACAACCCAGCATCCTGTCAGCCTTCTTGGCCACAGCAGCACACTCTTCACTCATATTGAGCTTCCTGTCCATTAGTACCCCCAGGTCCCTTTCCACAGAGCTGCTCTCCAGCCAGGTGGATCCCAGTCTGTGCTCCACTCCTGGATTATGTTTTCCCAGGTGCAAGACCTTACACTTCTCTGTGTTGAACTTCATAAGGTTCTTGTTAGCCCACTCTTTCAGCCTATCCACATCTTCCTGCAGGGTGGCTCTCCCTTCTGGAGTGCCTACTTCCCCACTCAATTTGGTATCATCTGCAAACTTCATCTGGCTACACTTTACCCTGTTACCCAGATGACTTATGAAGATCCTGAATAACTGTGGGCCCGATATCGATCCCTGGGGGACCCCACTCGTGACAGGCTGCCAGTTTGAAAAAGAACTATTTACCACCACCCTTTGGATGCGGCCTGTCATCCAATTCCCTACCCACCACACAGACCACTTGTCCAGGAGAAGGCCATGGGGAACTGTGTCGAAAGCCTTGGAGAAGTCCAGGTAGACAATGTCCACGGCTCACCCCATGTCAACCAAGCAGGTTACTTTATCGTAGAAGGCCACTAGATTTGTCAAGCACGACCTGCCCTTAGTGAAGCGGTGTTGGCTTTTCCCATTCTTGTGATGGCCCTTAGGAGGATTCATTCCATACCTTTCCCAGGGACTGAAGTAAGACTAATGGGCCTATAATTACCTGGATCCTCCCTTGAGCCCTTCTTGTAGATAGGGGTAACATTAAAGCTCAGCTTGAATTGAAACTGGCCAGAGATGTCAAAAATCACAAGAAAGGGTCCTTCAGGGATGTAAACTACAAACAGAAACAGAAGGAAAACATAGACCCACTGTTAAACAAGAGAGGTGAATCAGTCACCAACAATGCTGAAAAGGCAGAGGTTCTTAACACTTTCTTCACCTCTGTCTTTACCAACTCCTTTGGGTCCCAGGCCTTGGGAACGAAAATCCAGGTTGATCTAAACATTGACCCACCATCAGTGAAGGAAGAGTTAGTATGTGAATTATTACGGGAGCTTGATCCCTACAAATCAACAGGCCCTGATGCCATCCACCTGAAGGTGTTGAGAGAGCTGGCTGATAAAGAATTTTGCTGGAGAGTCATTCAGCAAAATTCCAATTTGTGTATGAAAGCTTAGCTGCACAGGAAGACAAGTAGAAAGGAAAACTCTCGTGATTTTTACAGTCACCCTACCGCTTGAGCATACCAGGCATTTTATCTTTTTAGCCTCATAAAAATTTGATTTTGTGAAGTGGACATGCAGCACTTCCCTCTCATTCTTGATGCAGAAGGGTTTCCCCTCCCCATCCCCTGCCCAGTGTCAGAAATAGTAACACACGACTGGTACTGAAGGCTCTTTCCAATCAGGAAAGGAATGCCTCTATCTTTTACCCCCTCTCCTTCAATTTTATGGCTCTTCCCTACCATCCTGCTTATTTATCACTGCTGCAATTTCCGGCTATTTCTTTACCTCCTTTCCTCCAGGCCTGTCTTTCCCATTCTCCTGCCTTCACAAGCTGGTCTGCTTCCCTATCACCATATGAAAGCAGAATTGTGGATTTAATTCCATGAGCCTGGAAGATGTAACACAATGTACACAAGCATCTTTTAGGCTTTGCTCTGTATATACCTACAAGCAAAGGAAAAAAAAGAGAGGGAAAGAAATGTACCCGACCTTAATGTGCAAATGCTGGCCTGTCTGACACTGGGTAAAGCTTACTTTTAGAAAGGCAGTGAGCTCAAATTCAAAGCCAGCCTACCCAGGAATTTATTTTGTTGGATTCCTATCTGTGGACAGCTGCTCCTAAAATGGAAGATAACAATTGAGTGCTTAAAACAGTGATTTTTAAGCACATGCTCTGATCAGGATGTTTCTGCAAGAACCCTCCATGAAAACTACAGACGAGGAACTGGTCACAGAGGCAAGTGAGACAGAGCTATCCATGACAGTATGTAAAAATTGCTGATAACGGGACTTACCCTAAAGTGCTGCACAAAATTTATCTATTGAAAAGATTAGTGGCAGAACAGTTGGGAATTATGATGGTTTACACTGACTGGAAACAAAAGCCTGCCTTCTTTTTTTGTCTGGAACAGTCATTTTATCTTCCCTGAGATAATCTTACCACAAAATATTACAGCAAAATAAACAATCATTCATATCAGATCTACTTTGCACACTCCTAACCTGGTGTTCGACTTAATTTCCTGAATGGGTGAGTCAAAGCAGCTTGGGCTGACCTGTAAGTTGAGGCACACGAGGGTATTCCCTGCTGCGTGCTTAGTAGATTGATGGAAAACAGCATCAACATGGCAAAGGAGTTACTGCGGAAAGGACGACACAATTAGACTTACTCTCCTGCTTAGAACTGCTAATTATAAATCAGCCCAAATCACACATTAATTATTTGCTGAACAATTTATTTGTTCAACAAGTTATTTGTTATTTGGTTCAACAGAAAACTAGAGTCAAAATTATTTTAACGCTAATGTTTTGAAAAATTTTAAAACTTACAAACAGCAAGATGGAAGAAGTGGAACGAAGAATCCCATATAATTTAGTCGGAAACAGGCAACGGTCCCCGCAGGACCGGGAGGGGATGCCGGGAGGTGGTACACCCAACCCGCTCCCCGCAGGCTTGCTGACAGCACTGCTGCTCCCGTCTCAAATCCTCACTTTCTGAAGCTCACCAGCTATTGTTGGTTAACAGATCAGCTGTAAATGGTAGATTTTAGTCAGAACTCAGCCCAGTCTTCTTCAACTTATTCTCCAGTGACCCAGATGAGGGGACACAGTGTACCCTCAGCAAGTTTGCCAATGACACAAAACCGGGAGGAGTGTGCTGCCATTCTGTGAGACCCGGACAGGCTAGAGAGTTGGTGTTTGCTCAAAGTCTTCCAGCGGGTGAATGGATTTTATACATGAAACATGCGCTATGTTACAAGGTACTGCTGCGTTATGAAATTTGGCCATAAAGAAGCATTTGCGCTTGGTCTGTTTGGCTCTGGCTCTTTATGAGGTGATGGAGTGGGAAACTGCAGACTTGTGTCAATGAGTGAGCTTTTTTCTTAGCACTGCTCAGGGACTTCCAGCTGCTGAAGGGTATATTCCTGGCTGCAATTAATTCATCAGTTTGCAGTATGTGAAAACCCAGATTAAGAAAAGGTTGAAAATGCTGCCACCACCGTGCTGCAAGCTCTTGCAGTATTGTTCTGGATGGGGATTTCTTTCTAACAGCTTTTTGTTGGGGGATGCCACCTGAGGCCCCATCATCTATGTGTAACATCCGTGAAGCGGGCAATGATGCTGGCCAAGACAGCTTTGTGCAGAGCCCTGAGTTAAAGCCAGGCTAAAAAAGTCCCTGCTGGTGCACTGCCCGGTGGAAAAGCTGAAGAATGCACCAGGAAGACACCCGAGAAGAGAAGATGATGTATGCAGCTGGGACTGGCCTTTTAAATCCCAACTTCTCCTTTAGACTGAGAGGATCGAATTCAGAGGTGAAGAGTTGTATTGTGTTTGTATGGCAAGGTTTTGGCAGCAGGGGTCTATAGGGGTGGCTTCTGCGAGAAGCTGCTAGAAGCTTCCTCTATGTCCAGTAGAACCAATGCCAGCCAGCTCCAAGATGAATCCACTGCTGGCCTAAGGCCAAGCCCATCAGCAACTGTGGTAGCACCTCTGGGATAACATATTTCAGAAAGGGAAAAAAAAATCTGCTGCGCAACAGCAGCCAGAGAGAGGAGTGAGAATATGTGAGAGGAACAACTCTGCAGACACCAAGGTCAGTGAAGAAGGAGGGGAGGAGGTGCTGCAGGCGCCAGAGATTTCCCTGCAGCCCATGGTGACGACCATGGTAGAGGCAGGCTGTCCCCCTGTGGCCCACGGAGGTCCAAAGTGGAGCAAATAATCCACCTGCAGCCTGTGAAGGACCCCACGTCAGAGCAGGTGGATGTGCCTGAAGGAGGCTGTGACCCTGTGGGAAGCCCACGCTGGAGCAGGCTCCTGGCAGGACCTGTGGTCCCGTGAAGAGAGGAGCCCACGCTGGAGCAGATCTGCTGGCAGCACTTGTGACCCTGTGGAAGGGACCCACGCTGAAGCAGTTTGTGAAGAACTGCAGCCCGTGGGAAGGACTCATGTTGGAGAAGTTCATGGAGGACTGTCTCCCATGGGAGGACCCCACGCTGGAGCAGTGGAAGAGTGTGAGGAGTCCTCCNTAGCGGACACTTTTCTAACCCAGGCACTATCAAAGGCTGAGGAAGAGCCCATTTGCCAATCAAACTATGTTGAACTGTGAAACGAAACTGTACTACCTGCCTTTTAACCTGCCCTGCATAAAATGGAATATTCTGCAGCCTCAGGCTGCAGTACGCATCCTGGGTGCGATCTGCAGAGCCACATGCCTCAGTCCTCTCTTCGTTTTTTTCCTGCATGCAGGTCTGAGTGCAAAATACAGCCTCACCTCCTACCGGCACAGGCACGGCAGCCGTGTGCGGGCATCGCTGTACATGAAAGCCAAGGCCAAAGGCTGCCTACACTTCTGCTTCTTTGCACACTTGGATTCAGCTGCAAAACGTGTGCTTTGCAAGAAGCAACCCTTAGCACAGCACATCCAGTTAGAAAACACACTCCTCTGCTCTGTGTTCGTCCCTTGCCAGCAATGTCAGCGCCGATGACCTTGCTGGGTACATCGCAGACCTCACAAGGTGCGTAAAGCACACTGGGTACATCCACTGGTGGAGACAGAAGACAGCATTTTTAATTTCAGCCTCTAGAGAAAAACGCAGCCCCTCGCCGATTCATGCTGCAGCTGACAGGGGCTGCAGACAGATGCGGGGAGCATGGGGTGGGCAGCAGAACTGGCAGCAGAACTGGCAGCAGAACTGGCAGCAGCCACCCACCACGTGTGCCGCAGCCCCGCCGGCAGCGCCGGGTCCAGCAGCGCACGGGGGGGACTGTGAAGCCCCGGCAGGACTAAGCTGCTGCTTTCCCCTGTCACAAAACTGATCCCCTCTTCCCCACACAGCCCCATGGCATTTGTTCATAGGCCTTGTGCAACTGGGAGGTGCACCATGCCCGACGGCTTCGGGCACCCGAGGCAGCTTGTGGCAGGAGATGCTGCTCTGTATTTGGGAGGCTACTAGCGTAGCCCCCCCGCCAAGGGCCACAATAATGCAGAAAGGCAGACATTGGGGAGGGGGCTTGGTCCCTTGATGCCGCTATGTCACACCAATGCTACTCTTCCGCGTTAGTTAAGCAAAAGGAAAGTGTCAGGCAGATCTGAACGAGGGGTGGGGATTCCCAAAAGAGCAGAGAGCCGGGAAAGCTCGGCTGGTGCAGCCTGGGAGCCAGAGGCCAACTGGGCACAGCATGGAGGGCTGGAAGTCATGGGAATTTGAAACAGATGCATCAGCAAGGCCAAAGGGAATGAGAGGACACAATGCAGAACGTACAAAACTGTCCAAAGGTCAGCTAAAGAAGGTAAACAGATCCCAGAAAAGAGTAAAATGTGTGTCATGCCAGCTAGGAACGTATGGGGACAGCAAGCTGTCTCTGTAAAAATGCCTCTGAAAACAGTTTTTAAGTCAGTCTGACTCAGGTATGCAGGTGATTTATACGCTTTCAGCCAAAATAAAAGATCTCAACATTTTCTTGGCTGGCCTCAGCACGGTTTAATTCCCTCCTTGGAGCTTGAAGTACTTTTCCTTTTTGAATGAAGACAGCTGTGCCGTACACATTTTCGTTCAAACCAACTCATAAGAACACGCTTCATGATCCCCGAATTCAGAAAGGCAGCCAATCCACCAGGTACGGCACTCTCCTAGAAAAGCCACTGATTACTGGCGTCTTCGTCCCCTCTGTATTGCCAGTGCCCAGCTTCTTCCAAACATCTTCCAGCCCCTGCAGGAGGGATGGCGTTTCAGCAGCCCCACTGGTGGCAACCCTGAAAGTGGAGCAAGATATGGAGGCTACAGCTGCTGCCAAACACCCCAGCACTCCTGAACAGTAAGAAAATACCAGTTTGGCTGCCACGTACCCTGCCAAGGGATGTTACGTGACTACTAATTGCCCCATAGGACTTCTGGACATATTAACACCTACTCTTTTCCAAGCAGCGGTCACTGCTGGATCCAGTGCCTCCTTCCAGTGTGAGCTGGTATATTCACATTTCAATTGCTCAGAGATTCAGCTATGGACAGTGATTTGTCATCTGCCTCCACAGCTGAAACCACATCTCAATCCCACTGGCAGGTGCCAGCAGCCTGTTGGCAGCGTGCTGGCAGCCAGCCCCTGGACAAGCAATGTAGGTCTGCAGCAAAATGCTGCCTTCTTGGGGATTCAGGAAGGATAAATTTGGATCAGCCACCTCATTTCATTGCCCGAGTATGTTGCCACTATAGAAATACTCCTACTAGACACATTTGTACTCATCTGCTGTGTACATTGTCTAACAGATGGGACATGTCCTACTCCCAGTCTGTTCTGGGATGGTCTGATGTGAACCACAGCATACTTGCAGCGTTCTGCAGCCAGCTGAGCTGCTCACCCAGGGTGCATCTGCAAAGCGTGTCTGTGGCTCCTTATCCTTTGCATTCTTTTCCATATTTAGGAGAAACACAGGTACACAACAGCCAGGCAAAGGGTGGGAAGGGCAAGCAAATATCAAGACAAGTTTCGAGTTCAGGAATCCCTTGGGACTGTCAACAAGTCACAGGGAGGTGCTACAGGAGCAGCTAAAATAATGAGGGTGTGATGGCAGCTATATCTACAGTGGTTCTATCCCAAGGAGCAAATGGTTATATACTTTGACTTCTAAAGACATACTCCAGCTCATCACCTCGGGTAGCATTTTCAAAGTCCCACCTGCAGAAGCAGCTCTGGTATTAGCCGCTCTTTAGGCTCCCAAGTCACTCTCGCACTCCTGAGCACAAGGTGAGAGGGGGCTCCTCTCGCGGCGCGTGCTCAAATAAATGACTCTCCACGAACAAGAAACCTCGAGTGAATTCCAATCCCGCGGCTCAGTTACCGCCATTCTCTGGCAGCTGCTTGAGCGAGCTCCCGGGGCCGGGAATGAGTACTGGAGAAACACTGCGGCACCCTCGGTGCCGGCTGGGGTTAAATCAGGACAGTGAGGCAGCAGGCGAGGTGCAGCAGGTCCAAAGAGGCCTCAGAGGTGCAGCAGGTCCAAAGAGGCCTCAGGGCGCTGCTCGGGGCAGCTGCGCTGATGTCTACACAGCCTGCGGGGCAAGTCCGGCTCGCAGCACACCTTCGCCTGGTCCATCGCGCCTTTCTGCTGGGACTCGGAAATGTCAGCTCATATAAACAGGCCACCCGCAGGTGTAGTCCACTGGCTCTGCACAGGTAGATACGGCGCAGCTCGGTCACCGTTATGCTGCTGTTTCCCTTTCTGTGGCTTTGGGAGGGCTTTGGCTGCAGTAGGAAATTTCCACAAAATGTTAAGTGGCAACAAAGAGTTAGGATACATTTCAGGGGAAAAAAAAAAAAAAAAAAAGAATCAACTGATCTATCATTTTTACAAAAATAGTTATTAAAAAATTAATTTTAAGAAAACCTCATATTTTACAGAAGTACAGATACTGATATTATAGTACCTTTTCATTACCCAGATGGGAATAATTCTGGTGAATTTCATCCAACCCACAGTTTTGGACTGCAAATGCTTCTACACACATACAAAGATAATGCAAACATACTTCCACTGAAATGAAATTTTAACGCACACAGTCCCCACATGCTTTAATAAAAATGGGACTGTATCTTGTTCCATCAAGCACTGAACTTAATCCACATCAAACAGAGGTCATAGAACAGCAGCCACAGTATCCTCACAATCAAATATCAATACTTGATTCTTATTATTAAAATCCAAACATTTTCAAGTGCAAAGCTGGGACTCTGTGAAGCCCCATTACAAATTACATTAAGACACCAACATCCTCGGAGTACTTCTGAAGTGGATGTCCCCAGCAGTTCTGGAAGTCAGAATACCAGTTAAAATTTCTTTGATATTCTGTACATTGTTTGTTTAATTTTTTTAATAGCATTTACAGCATAAGGGCAGTACTACCAAAGAGAGAGATACATGTCAGCCCTGCCAGACACTCACCTACATTTCTGTTAGTAATTGTACAAACAGCAATGCATAGGAGGGTGCAGGATTTATGGTGCAGGTAGAAAAAAAGCAAATAAAAGGTGGGAGAATGAGTTGCCCACAGAGACAATTTGTCTCTCTCAGTGTTAGCCTCACCAATGGGGTGGTGGGACTGGAGAGCAGCACCCCGAAGCCTAATGGGATTCCTCTGTAGGGTAAATCAGTGTAAATGGCGTTAATTTATCCAGGGGATTTCCTGCACTTGGGGTATTCCTGGGCAGAGAGAACTCGGATCCTCGGAATGGATTCTGAAAGAAAATAAAGAAAACACATTCAAATTGAACCTAAAAGATCAATAAAGTAAAGGTTTCAGGTCAGTGGAGGGTGGTGAGCAGCAGCAGCAGTATAAAAGGGAGGGCCCAAGGCTGGCTCAGATGATTTGACATAATGAGGATTTTTCTCCAATATACAGAAAACTGAAACTTTCCACCCACCCCATCATTTGCCCCAGCATTTAGGGGGAGATAAATTAAAGTTCTGGGATGTCAGCCAAACCACTAACTCCAACTTCATATGCCTCCCACTTCCATGTACATACTGTGACTGCTGTTTCGGGTCTTGATAAATAAATAAGCCATCCAGGCAGCTCTCACTTTTAACAAAGCCTCTCAAGAAACCACAGAAGCACCATGCTAACTTTGATGCTTAAATACTTTTTCATAGGACCAGAGCTAATAAAACATACACGTGTGCATCCCTTGGTTGACTGAGAGCACGGATGGATCTTCTACTCGGAGTTGGAGCACCAAAGGGGCTTCTGGCTGAGGATAATGTGAGCTCAGGCTGTCACCTTTCCCAGTCCCGACATCGATACAAGGCACACAGTCTCACTTCTCCAGCCTAAAACCAGAGGTGAATAATGAAAAAGAAAGAGAAAAGCTCAAGGGTCCGGTTTATTTAAACAAGACCTGCACTTCCAAATGGGTTACATGGAAGTGGCTTCTTATGTAGGGGCAGGGCGGGGGGACTGGGATTTGAAATGTTTTCAGTTGGCACAAAGGGACCCAACACAGAGAGAACGAGTTATTAAAAGCGTTTAGCTTTTACTCACCATTTTAGTTTGTGAAATGTCTTTTTTTGCCAAATGAAACAGATAAAGCTGGAGGTGTAAGATGGGATGAGAAACAAATGTGAAGCAGAGACAAATTAAAAAAAATCAGAGTAAAGCCAGTGAGGCACAGGCTTCAGATCAGCTAAACAGCTTCTGAGAGACCAAGGGAAAGGGGTGAAAAACAGGGTAACTCACAAAGTAAGAAACTGAATGTCAGATTAGCTATTTCCCTGTACTCAGCCAGCCTACGTCAGTTTTTCATGCACATTTGAGACTGTTAGAAACCAAAGAAAGAAAAAAATAAAAGCAGATTTTCTTGAGAAACAGAGATTACAAACTGAACAAACTACTAAAACCACCTTGTCTTGGGAATTTGGCTTAAACACCAGATTGAATCAAAGATAACTAATTTGATTAAGAAGAACAAGTTCTCTAAATCCCTATTTAGGGAAAACACCACCAGCAATTCCGCATTGTTTTGCAAAAGGCCTTCAATGTTAAATAGTTTCAGCAAGAGCAATACCTACAGACACATGGCACTTCTCAATGCATGAAGGACACATTTGTTCGGCAGGCATCAGGGCAAGACAACAAATTAAACTTACAGGAAAATAAGAAGAAAATTTGCCAGGATGGGTAGGAATCAGGTCTGATCAGAACTTACCTGGTTTCTGACAGCTGAGTTGGGTTACAGATCCAAATAGCACTGTTTCTTTTTTGCAGCATGCAATTACATCTCCAGTCCTTAGGGAATTCCTTTTTCAACCCCAACACAACTGTGCGTGCTATTTGCGCAAATGTTAAGAGACAGTGAACTGTAATTTCAACTCTTACTTCTAATGAATGGGATTTACTATGGCTAGCATGAATCATTTTGATAACACATATAATTAGTTTTATAGAGCGTGTTACAAACGTTGCTATACCACTTGTATTTCCCCAGGGCTCTCTTATAAAATTATTTTGTTACAGCTATATTCTTCTGGGAACTAAAATGTAGACAACTGAGCACATCTGTATATCAAGAGAAGCGCTGTAAGCCAAGACATTCAAGGCAATTTTTCTGCCTTTCTCATTTCTAAAATCCATGTGAAGAAATGTGATCACTTTTGGATTCCAGCATTATCAGCTGCTCAAAGCTGAAGATACTCATTCCCTCCCAGGCCGTCAATAAGCTGCCTCCACGCCGAGAGAGGATGCTACAGCTCAGCTACCAGGAGCTGCGATGCCTCTCAAATGACCCTGGGGGAAAATGCTTCCCAGGTATAAATAACATAGGTTTTTAATAACTTCATTTGAGCTATGGAAATTTGTCCTGGATGAGGATTTGGCTCCATACAGAGGGCTGCAAAGTGAGTTGAGTCCACCTTCATGAGGAAGAAAAGTGGGGTTGGTGGGATTGTGCACTATGTGACACCAGCAACCCCTTCTGACTTTATAAGCATTTTTTCTTTCATATGTATTTTGAACTCTGAAAGTAGGCCATGATTAAGCCCTTGTGACTACTTCTGAAGGGTACCATTAATAAACAGACCTAATTTTAACAACTGCCCTGTCACAAGTATGCTTAAGAGCTCAAAGAGCTTGCCCAACCCTTACAGTAAGGGCTGCTGCAAACATCAGCCAAACCCAGGCTTCTGACCACGCTTAAGGGACAAGCCAATAGTCAAACACCTACTCGATAAATTACTTATTATTCATGAGGTCCAGCTGCCTGTATTGGGAGCTGCTGTCCCGTGGCATGCAACCTAAAGGAGCTCGTCCATCCCGACTTGCCCCAGCCTGACAATGCTTCGCCTTCTGAGTGGGCCACATTTGGGGCATTTCCATAAGGCCCAGCTCTCCCAACACTCATCTCCCACGGCGCAGGGAAGGCAGGTGAGAAATGCATAAGATGTACTTCAGGCTATAAGGGCACATGCCAGTGGCAGCTGGGAGTAGGGTAGGAAGAACCTACCATACTGCCATTTTGATTTTCCCCTGACAGATCACAACCACCAGGTCAGAGCCATGGTCCAAATCACCCCTTGCCTCCTCCTACCCCCTCGAGTCACGCCCCACTGCAGCTGTAAGAGCAGAAGGAGAAGGGAGCCATTTGGAGGTGTCTAAGGAGTAAAGTGACGGGGCTGTACGGAGTCAGAGGGAGAACTGCCAAAAGTCACTTCATAAAACCCAAGATGTCATGAAGATTAATTAAAAGAATGTTCTGCAACTATTTTAATATTGTACTACATGATACCGTCATTAATGTAAAACTCAGACATCTATGACAGGCAGGAAAAACAAACAATGGTGGCATCTGAAGACTGAAAAATAGTCATGTCAAAAAAAAAAGGAAAAAAGAGTACATTTGGATCTTTGAGGTGTTCTGTATTTAAAACAGAATTCCTGACACATTCTACCCATCTGTGCTCTCTCCGTAGCTCCTGGAACAACAAAAAGGCATGGGCAAGAGCTGGTTCATCCCATCCCAAGACAGGTAGGATATGTCCCATTTTGAAGGTGCCTGCTTCTCCTCATCAAGTACAAAGGCAGTCAGAATGGCAAGCTTTAGCCACCTATAAGTTGCCTTAGAGGCTACAGGCTCATAGGCAACTGCTCGGCAAGAGGCATGCCATTCCTTTTCCTCTGTGTTTTTAAACCTACACACCAGCAGAGCACTAACTAGTTATCCTGTCAGATCTTTATCGGCACTTTGCTTCTGGTTTAAGTATTTTGTCTTTAACAGATTTTTTTTTTGATAATTCCTCCAAACAACAAGCCGCAACGATTTCCTACAACTGCGCAGCTCCGGCGTGCCGCGGCGCTCCATTTAAAGAGCCATCTGTTGAAGAGCAGCTGCAGCGGACTTAAAAGGTAAACACATCCCAGCCTGGGGAAGATCAGAAGGGCCGACAGGCAGTCCTGCTGCTGCTGATTTATACTTCCTTATCTCCTTCCCTCCCCTCCCCGAGCACACTAGCTGTTCTCCCACGGTCCTTCGCCCAGGGAAATCCATGTGCTCGCTCGCTGCAATTGTGCATTTTCAATTCTCAAGTTCTTTAAGTCTAATCTTAATGTAATATTCCCCTTTTGGTATACTGCAAATCTGCCAGGGTAAAGCACTCACTTGAACTCGTTCCCAACACCACGTAAATAAATCCCTGGCTCTGGGAACAGAAAATCTCCAATACTTTGCCCAGAAGCAATCTGCAAACCTCCCACTTAACAGCAAGCAGAGGAGGCGCTTTGGCTCGCACTGCTTTTCCAGCTCTCCACTGAATTCCTCCTTTGCCCTGAAGCCGTCACCAGGACAGTTACCCAGCGAGCGTGGACTTGCTACCCTCGTGGCAAAACCTCCTTCCAAAGACACCCTCTTCACTCATAGCTCGTAAGACCAGAAAAGACGGCTGTCCCCGAGCGTAACTAAGGCTACAGGGCTTCTCTGAATTAATCTGAACAAGGGTATGTTGTTGAGAAAATAGTCCAGTTTTGATGTACATTTCTAGCACTGATCAGTCAACTCCAGCACCACCCTTCATGTGTGTTCCAGTGCTCAGTTGTCCCTTCTGTCAAAAAAATAAAATAAAAAATTAGGGTCAAATATACCTAATTTCAACTTTCAACTACCGGCTCTTCTTAAACCCTTGTTTTCAGACCAGTGTGTTCAACCTTTCAAATTTCTGCTTCTGTAGCACAATTAAGAGATTTCAATCAATATGGCTGTGCTACAATCATCTATTCATTTCCATCTTAGTATCATCTGTGATACTAAGCTCCATTACTTTGATATATATTAATTTTCAAATTTTGCACACTGTTTTAACTCTGACACACTGTACAAGCTGGTATTTAACATCTGTAGAAAGGAAAGCATTTTACCAACATACGATACGAATTCTTCCATCTGGCTTTCCACTGAAGACAAAGCAGAAGTATTTTTGAACACCTCTGCCTTTTCTGTTACTGACAGTGCTGTAATTTCCACTTTAGACTTACTGCTTTGGAAAGAAAACCCTCTTTTACTCTCCCCAAATTTTTAATTCAGAGGTCATTTTGCTTCTGTATCAACCCTTCCTCATGCCTGGTTTCTAATCTACACTCAATTCTTCCTTGCCCTGTTTCCCTCCTCTTCCCTGCCTTCTTCATTTAACTGCTGCCCTCTGCTCCTCCTGTCTTTGTTGGTAGGGTGTTTAGAGAACTCCATGCAGCACCAGCCGCATTTATGTCACCAGAAAGCAATTATTAAGCAATATTTCAGTCTGTCTTAAGTGAATCAGAAAAATAACCACATCAAACGTGAAAAAAAGGAGAGGTGACACCTCAGACTAGCAAACGTAATCCACCAGTGTTTTTCTGATATGTCTTAATTATGTGTTATTATTTCAGGACTGCATAAGGGTATAATTTCTTCTGAAGATGGTCACTACTTATTTTCTATAGCAGCTAAAATCCGAAGCATAGTACAAATTCAGATTAAAAGCATGACCCTGCGTTACAGCATTATAAAGCCAGCTTTTGAATAGCTGGTTCAGCAGCCCCAGTGGGAAAATATGGAATGCTGGAAAAGGATTACAGTGGTTTTTACATTGAAGAAGAGTTACACTGCTGGTCACAAGTGAGGTCTCACATTACTGAAAGTACACATATTTGCTGGAAAATAAAAGTCTCCCAAAAAGAAAAAAAAAGAAAGGAAGAAAGCACCAGACATTTGAACAGCTGGAAGCATTTTTAGAAACTACCAAAAAAGACAAAAAATCATTTAGAATAATATTTCCCTTTCTGTAGTAAGGATCATAGTGGTGATATAAGATGTTCTCAAGAGGCTCAATCACGTCTACTGTTCAATCCTCAGAGGTTATTTCAGAAAACAAAAATTAGTGGAGTCAACAGAGTTTCTTCACAAAAAAAAAAAATGAAGCTGTCGTTCTGAGTTACATTTACTTTTCTACCAGCTCCCATCTTTTTCAAATGTCCCAAGAGCTATGAATCTGTGACAATAAGCTAAAGTCTGTTGCGCTCTGGAAAAAGACAAGATTTTCTTCCTTCCTTTGTCTATATCTAATTTTAGTATTAGGAAGATGTTGTTTGATTCCACTCTGATAAAAACTGGCAAAGACTGTTATTTACAGGAGGATAAAATGGGACAGTGAATTAAGGAAGTAATAGCAGCCATGGGCATAAACCAGTGACTACTACGTGTAGTCTGATAAAGTATCTATATTCTAGAAGGAACATCGCTTGAATTTCTTTTAAATTAAAATAGAGAGGCAATCTCTCAATTTTAAATGCTCTTCTTATTCTGCCAATTACGATGCTTTATTTTCTTTACCATAGTGCTCCCCAGGGTCGTGTCAACACTAGGATTTCCTTTTGCTAAGTTCTTTTCATCACAGTGAATGTTTCAACATGTGCCAGCTCCAGATAACATTATTGGTAGCTTGCTCCAGTGCAAAAAATGGGCAACAAACACAAAACTCCCTTAGGAACACCCTTGAATTCTCTTTAAAACATACTTCCATTAAATACTCTATGAGGGGTTGTTAAATTTATGTTCATGAGCTATTGTATCCTTTTGAGAACTTCCCATCTTCACAATGTCTTTTTACTGACACCTAAATTTAAATTTGTTTCATTTTGGGGGGTTTTTTAATTAATTACAGCAAAATACCCACCTAGTTTGTTAAGCGAAACCACCCATTCTTTCCTCCTAGGGACCAACTGCAGATACAGAGTGTAGCCATTCAGACGTACAACACAGAAGCCTGGTTGTGGTATGTGTCTGAAAATATGCTTGCTACTGTTTAATCAAAACATTTCACATCTAAAAATGTCTAAATGCAGTTCTAATAGAATAGCTATTCATACAAGACAAATTCCCACCATGCAAAAACAAACTGAGAAAATAGGGTAAAATATCAAATGATACCAAATAGCCCAAATGCTGCTAAAAACCAGGGCCCAATCATCCAATCAGCTCTTACTCTTCTTTATCCCTCCCCAAACAACCACTTCTGGTTGATTTTTTTAATCTTTATTCTTCACATGCTTCTCTCCCAGCTATTTGCCCTCATCTCTCAGCCTTGGTTCTCTTCCTCTCTTGCTTCTTTCACTGCACTTCTGCTGAGCAGGACACTTACGGTATTTTTTGCAACAACCTACAGAGGACCTCTAAAAGACAAGGCCATTACTCTAGAGAAAAATTGATCACTTTTAAAAAAAAAAAAATAGGCACTCAAATACCATTTCTTAATTTACTTCAAAAGAAAAACAAAACCCCACTGATAACATTTCCTTTGCTTATCACCCACTATATAATGTGCAACCTTAAACTGCTCCAGCCCATCCTGGAAAAACATCTTTGTTTTGCATTATTTTTGTCCCCCCCAAACCTGCTGCTCTCCTGCACTTTAAACAGCTCCCCAACACTTGTCCACTCATCATTAAAAGGAAACTATGTGAACAAACATGCAAGGAACAGATTCAGGCTGTCCCTAAATGGTGAAGTTTGTCAACATTTCCACAATAATTGTTCTCTGTGATGGAATCAACAAAATGCCTGCAAGTCCATATTCACCGAAACATGATACACTTCATCCAGTAAAGCCCTTAAAGTAATGCGGGCAAAACTAAGACACCACTACACAATAAACCAAACACACCCAGATAACAGACAAAAGAACAAAAGGGCCCAGTTAATGGGAGAATACTCCTCAGAAAACAACTGCTCCGTTCCTGACCGGTGAGTACTGAAGCTCAATGAAAGACCTCCAAAATATAAACCTAGGAACTAAATTCTGACACTGTTGAATAAAAACTACTAATTCAACAGCTATACCAGTTTTAAGGCACATTGTAAATTCCATTCCTCCTCCCAACCATTTTATGCACATGATACAATGAACGGTCCATCTTTCGCATTTAGCTTTAAAGTTTGCTTCTTTTGTTCCAAACCTGAAGAAGACCTGCTCAATGGCTTTGTATAACAAAAGATACTACCTTTTACTTACAAATGTGGCCACACATATACCCACTGGATCATCGCAGCTACAAGATCATGACTACTTTCCATGTTATCCTCCACTAGGAAGCATTTGTGGGGTACCTATTTTACTCCTTTATCTCTTTTTGCATTGTAAGATACTTCTTTCCTCCACACCTTAATGATTTCTATCACCTAATTTTATGACTACCATTTTTCTTCTCCCATCTGTCTTTTTGTTCCCTACCTCAAATACAGTTCCTAGTTTTCCACTTCACCTTTCTTTCCATTTTCCCTCAAACACAATTTGCTTTTCCCCAATGCAGAACTCCTGCAAGGAATAGGATGAAACAAGCTTAAAGAATATCCATGAGCACGTGCATGCAAACAGTTCTAGGTCATGACACTTGACAGGTAAGTCCTAATACTGAAACCAATGTGCATACCGAAAGACCATTCGTACCACTCCAACCACCCTGAGGAGGAGTTCCATTCCCATTTAACCAGTTGTTCCTACAAGATCAAATTTTCTAACAGTACACACTTGAGGATTTGTGCTCTCAAATTCCGTGCTTAAGCTCCTATGCAACGGAAAGCCATCATCTTCATAAATGAAACCAGGTGATCCAATGAAATTATTTATTACTGTTACACCAAGATGAATATTCAAACTTTTACAAGTGTTCACGAAGAAGCAAAACCAGTCACAACAACATTTTATCCACAATTATTAAGATGTATGCAATCTTCCATAAAAGAATTCACTCCTGTTGAACATTTTTATGAGTCCATGATAAATGTTTCGAAGTCCTGGTCTAAGTCTGAAACAAGGGCATCCACAAAATCTTCAACTGAAGGTGATTTCTGAAGCATACCTATAAATCCAAGACAACAGACTCTTAGCAAGTATGCTATAACCTTGAAAGCTTTGCCAATAATAATGCTTATTGCTAACTAACTTTTAATGTCACAATGTAACAGAAACAGCTAACATGTTTCTTTGCCAAGAAATAAATGTGGGTCTAGTGCATAGGGATTATTTAATTTCTTCAAGCTACCTGTTACACGTTATCACAGAATTGACAAGTTTCAAGACTGTGAACTGATTTTAATCATTACAGTCTTGCTGTAATGATACAGGGAAATATATTCATTTTAAAGCAGCGTAACCATAGACTCAGTCACTTCCAAATGACTGGAATAAATTAGTGGTGGAGAGG
The DNA here is from genome assembly GCA_013400535.1 of Scopus umbretta. NCBI lineage: Eukaryota > Metazoa > Chordata > Aves > Pelecaniformes > Scopidae > Scopus > Scopus umbretta. The sequence goes on along the minus strand of VZTL01072967.1, from coordinate 5,225 downwards.
GTATCTAAATCCTTATGACAGAACCAGAAAAACCAACATGTTTTCTCAAAGTGTTATACACCTTAAAAGCATTTAATTTAGTAGTTAAAGAACAAATACCTCTAAAATGTATCACAAAGCATGAAACATATCCAAACAAATGCATTTTCAGTACACTGCAGGTTTAGTTTTGCTTTTTTACAGTACCAGGACTTACCTTTTATTGACAATTTAAATTAGTGCATATGATAGCTGTAGCGTACAGCTACAGAATAACAGACAGGGAAATTAGCATAATGAAGAATCACACTCAAGTACTTTGTCAGGTAATTCAGTAAGCAAACCAACTAAAAATGTCACACCTTCCTCCCAAGAATCCCAGTTTTTAGAAAACATGAGAATATATCCTGTAAATTCTTTTCAGATGTTTCTTTGTACTAAACATTACCTTAATGTTGGTCATTTCACTGTTATTAACATTTTCAAGATTATATATGGAAATTTACTGCGTTACTTGTACCAGAAAAAAAAAAAACACAACAGTATAGCTGCCAAATAATGTAAAATTTAATCTTTGTACTTCTTTGAAGTGATCTGTTCTTTCTGACAACTGCCAATGTAAATATAACCTTGTTCTACCCTTTCTGATAGGCGTACCTACTGAACGTAATTTTATATTCTTTCACATCCTCAACAATATTTGCTTTCACTGGAAATTATAATTGCATGCTGCTAAAATACCGGAATCTTTTAGTATAACACAATGATTCAAAACCTACCAGGAAACAGAACAGCTCAAGGTAATTTTGTGTGAGCAACCAAAAAGAATTTCGCTGCTAAGACCTCACAGAATCCCATTTCAATCTGATTTAAACACATTGCAAGTGTCAACAAAAACTGCCATGACCCAGTAGATTCATACTGAGCACTAAAAGGAAAACAAATCTTGTACTATATATAGGTTGACTGAAATGCTGTTAAAATGAAGTTTGTACCAAGGTAATTTCGAAATGAAAAGAGAACAGAATTACTATTTCCAAATACTTGGTAAACTTTTCTACTCTAATGTTAGCAAAATTGCTGTGGAATTACTTCTAGTTCACAATGAAAAATGGCTTGCTAAATGCTGGACTGAGAAACAGATGTATCCTGACACCAGCTACTAATCTAACCTCCCCAGAGAGCCATGGCCTCTTGAAGACTCCTTCTCTCAGGTCCCTGAGTGGCCTGGCTGGGGGACGTGCGTATTTGCTCCCCAACAACCTTGGAAAAATTCCAGTTTAAACTTGTATTATTTTCCTGCAGTTTTCTCAGAAGTGGAGAGAATGTCTTAAGAAGGTGACATGGATGGCAGCCTACTAGAACATGTACTGTTAGGCATGACTACATCTTAAACTCAGTCGTAGCTGTCCAGTCCCAACAGCACAATCCATTTTGCCTTTTTTTTTGGCCTCATTTTGCCTCAGACATTTACATCTGAATTAACTCTCTCTATTTCTAGAGGCTGAACAGTAGGAAGACCTTCATGGGTGCCACTCATCTGACCTTTTCCAGAGGTCTACTTTATGATGAGACAAGTTGTGCCTGTGAAGAACCTTGTATCCTAGAAAGGAAACCTGGATGACTAGCTCAGGTATAAAAATCTCAAGTTGGTGAAATTATTCCTTCCTTCCAATTTTTAAGATGTGGCTCTATAAAAGAACCATTTTTCTATAGCAAATATGACCTTTTCTATCAGATATCAATATGAAGGGATGACTGTAATGCTGCATAGACAGTATATAAAGATGGGCATAATAGATATAACCACCACTCCCCAAGCCCCAAAATACAAAACCCTCCTTCCAATACTGACTTTATAAAAAACAGCCAGCCTGGATCATGTTTAGCCAATTCTTTTGGCACACTAAAATTTATTCTGCTGTGGACAGTTCTTGAAACTATGATTATCAATACGTTGCAAAAGAAAAGCTAACAGTATAATGATGAGGGGAGGGGAGGGGAGGGGAGGGGGAGAGGAGAGGGAGAGGAGGACTGACTCTGGGATTATCTTCGAGTACATTTAATTTCCCTCTTACATAAAAATGGCAAATCATACAAAAACGTTCCAACCCTGGATATTACAAAATAAATAAAAGAAACATAATTAACTACAGTACACTTGGATGTGTTTTAGTGCAGCTGAATACAGTCTTACCAAATCTCACTGAAAACTTGTTACAAATTGCATTCATTTAAACTCCACATGGTTTGTTTTAAATATGTAAGAGAATTCAAAATCGTTCTGGTAAATGTCAAATTACCTCCTACACAGTAGTTCCAACTTTTGATAATACAGATTTCAGTTTTCTTGTATTAGTGGTCTACTGCTTTGCTATTTTCCCATCACTGACATCAAAAGCAGACACTAGCAGAATTTGCTTTTGCAGGGAGAGGATGAAGAGTACTCCTGCTGTAGTAAAATGATCATGCCTTTATGAAATAAATAACTACAGATTTTAGAGTAGACAACTCCAAAAGAAACAGCCACTGATGGTACTTCTGTGTTTTAACCTCTTTCTCTACCCTGATGTGCTAAGAATGGTCATGTCTCCCTTTAAACTCCATTAAAATACACCAAAGCAAGATCAGCTTTGATATATTGTAAGTACTCAGCACTTCAGTCCAAATGAGTTAGTAAGATGTCCACAAGGTCGGATGGTTACAGTTTTAAAACTAGGAGTGTAATTTAAACGTTCAGCCCAACTTCTGCTTCAGCTCAGTCTCTCCCAAGCCTAAGGCGACTGCATAGCTTATCTTCTCTGCTTTGAAGTTTTCTTTCACATTACAGCACTGTGGTTAACCACACCCTCATGAGAGATGGCTAGCTATAACCTACAATCGCCCAAAAACTGGGAGAAGAATAAAGCCTGTGGCAAAATTTCGCCTCTGCCCCTTTAGAACACTAATTATTTTGGGTCTGTGTACTTTGAGTTAACAAATAGTTGCCACTCACATCACCTTTTAGGATTTATGCATATTTCTTATACTTTCAAGGAGACATACAATCATTATCTGAAGATTTGTACAGCCTTTTCAAATCATAATTATTCCACAAATACAATTTGAAGCAGGGAAAAAACAAATTTTCAAACTGCATTGGAGCAATTGCCTGTTTATTTACAGATTCAGTTGGTTTGATTACCACGTATGCACACAGCTATGTCTGTCTGCAATGTAATACAGTATTAACAAATCAAGAACACAACTTCACATGTACTTTGCATGAGGACTTCAGAGACACAAAGGGCAATGTGACTGCATCAAACCTGCAGGAGAAGCGCACTCCAGGATATGTTCCATGCTGTCAGTTCCCAGATCATCCAACCCAGTTCTTTTCACATGGCAACTCACTTTCTGCCTATGCACCTGGCTTTCTTTCCAGCCAGGGCGTGCCAAGGGAGAGAGGGAGGGATGGTGCACACCTGAATCTTGTTCAGACCTGCAACCAGCACACAACTGGACCTGGAAGGGACACCTGGGTTACATAACTTTAAAGGAATTTGGAATCCCTAATACCATGTAGTCCTGGGAAGGAGAGGGTCCAGAAGAGCCATATGGCCAACCCAAAGTGACAGAGGAATCAAGTTGTTCTCAAATTGTATTTCCTCTCTAAG
>VZTL01072966.1:0-34746 GCA_013400535.1 Scopus umbretta | reverse complement strand
AAAAAAAAAAAAAGGTAGGCTTTGTAATTCTAGTTTCTTTTCTGTAATCTTAAGGAATTACCAACCTGTTTTGCTTCTTGAAAGGCCCTGAATTCCTGTGTGTGAAACAGTAGTTTCTGTTGGCTAATTCTGTTTTTAAAACACAGGTAGTGTTACATTTCTCTCTGTTCAGAGGGAGCCTGGTTTCTCAAACTGAATGTTGAAGACCTCACCCAAAATTTCTTCCACCCTAGAAAGCAAGTGTCTAGGCCTAAATAAATAAGTAAATAAAATCAGCTCCCCAAGTGAGAGCAAATGTGACAAACTGTATAGCACTTTCAGTATAATTTTGCTAAAAATAAAAAGCATATAGTGCATTTTTTTTGTACAGTGAAAAATGTTTGTACATGCTTGAAATGTTTAAGTGGCTAATGTATGTATCTTACTGCTTTTCATAATGAGGAGATTAGATTAATATGTGTGCATGTTTCTGTTTTAGGAACTTGAACAATACAAAAGAAGTGCCGCTAAATCCTGGAAAGAAATGGATTTTGACCCCGATTGATGAACTGCTCTAGGTGTCTTCAGTTTAACATTTACTAAGTTACTTTAATAATTTTAACATTACACTAGCAATTTGATCTGATGCAGTTGCAAATATACACTATCAAACTAAAAAATTACTATTTATTTAGCATTCCTGTTATTATTTTTAATAAAAATAGCTCTTTATTCATTCAATCCAAATTTAACTGTATCTTGGTACTGACATAGAGTTCTAAAAAGTGGGGAGAAAGGAATTCTAGGCTGTTCAGGGATGAGTTTGAATATGAAGACTGGCATTAGTCAGTTCTACCTGTTTTATAATTTATAACACAATGCTGGATTTATTTTTGAATGCTTCCACCCTAACCACGTATTTAAATACAAACAAGTTTTCACATCCAAAATATGAAACTGCATAGTGAAGTATGCTTGGCATCCTTTTCCTAGTTCTTTGCAGATACAATTCAAAAGCAAAGCTTAAGAATATAATTTGCATCATTGTTTGATGTATTTCAATTGGATACTTCCACGACAACTGGCAGAATAAAGTGGATTTAAAACCAGGTTTAACCTGACCTAAAATTCAGAAGTTTGCTTTATCTGTGTTTCAGTATCACACAGTTTAATACAGGAATCATTTCTTGCAATGAATAATGTTGTAATAACTTTACACAGAATTCAGATGATGACACTTCTGTCAAATATTCAAATGCTAGCAAGTCAGTCTAATCAATTTGACAGATGATTGGGTTAGTGGTGGAAGTATAACTGACTCACATGCAGCCTAAGCTGGTGAAATGCTAGCCTAAACTAGATAGGGCTTTTTGTCCATGGACATCCTCACTATTATGAGCATTTTGAGAATATGCAAGAGAAGGTCTAGATTAAAGCCAGAGGTGTCTCTTGAGAGCTAAGACTTGTTGTTAGAGAATAAACAGCTGAACAGTCCCTTGGCTGACTAGATCGTAAAAACGTTCCCTGATGAACAACCCTACCTGCACATAAAAATGGGAAAAACAAACTAATGTACTGTCTTTCCAGCTCTTTAAAGTTATTTGTTATTGTCCTGGTTTCAGCTGTTTACACTAGTCAAGGACTTTTCAGCTTCCTATGCTCCACCAGGTGCACAAGGAGCTGGGAGGGAATGCAGGCAGGACAGCTGACCCAAACTGGCCACAGGGCTATTCCATACCACCTGATGTCAAGCTCAGTATAGAAACTGGGGGAGTTGGCCAGGGGAAGGTGTGATTGCTGCTTGGGGGCAGGCTGGGCATCAGGTGGTGAGCAATTGCATTGTGTATCATTTGTTTTGTATATTCTGTTGTTATTATTGTTATTTTCTCTTTCTCTGCTGTCCTATTAAACTGCCTTTATCTCAACCCACGGGTTTTAGGTTTTTTTTCCTGGTTCTCTCCCCCATTCCACAGCGAGCGGCTGTGTGGTGCTTGGTTGCCGATTGGGGTTAAAGCACAACAGTTGTTTTTGACATATTCGTTCACCATCTGTTTTTCTGGTATAACATTTGTGTCTTAGACTATTATACATAGAGATATTAGAAAAAAAAAATCTTGGCCTCACACTTAAATGGAGACCTTGCATTCACTCAAGGATTTTGAATTGTTTGCTACAAAGTGCATCATTTCAAAGCTATCAGGTTAAACTAATTATATTACTATGGAGTTTTAAGATACAAATATACTTACCTCCTTGAAGAAATCTCTAGCTATCCCCCTGTAATAAATAATTTCTTCACTGAACATGCAAAGTTAGTTATAAAATTTAGGAATTCTCTGTCTGTTAGGCTTTCAATTTTGCGAGGTACTTATATTGATTCAATGGATAAATTAGTCTCCTTGGCATGTTAGTGAGCCATGAGACTAACTTCCAAAGGTGCAAACTACATTGCTTCCAAGAACTGGCAAACAACTTTTTTTTTTTTTTTTCCCCTAGCTAAAATTGACATTTTATTAACAAACAAAAATTTACTCTAGTAATTCACAAACTGCTTCCAAAACAAGATTGAGAACTTGATAATGAAAGGGAACAGATATAAATAACATAATTGTCTTCTCTGATTTGCGAACATTTACATGACAAAACCTGGTTGGGTGACTTTTATGTTGCTTAAAGATCCTGTACTCGTTGATGGTAAAGTACGCATCAGGTTGAAGTGGAGTGATTTCTTGATTCTGTCTTTATTTACACGTATTTGGTGTGTTGCGTTTCTACAAATCCCCAAGATGGTATCAAAACAAAGCATAGGAGTTAAAATACAAGATTTACTAGCAATTACACCTCTCTGCTTATTGGTAACGGTTAAAAACCAAGAGTTTGAAAAAGATCAGAGCACCATCGAGACATTGTTAAAAATTGACAGCAACAGCTGACTAGATTAAATTGAAAAAGTTCTTTAAAACCTGTAGTACTGTTGATCATGGCTGATTTGGGAGCAGGGTGGGAATACCAATAGCAGGAAGCCATTCACACTCTTGAGAGAACACTGTTTTTCAAGGTGGAAAACATCCAGTTAGAAACAAACATGAGCACATGAATGTGTTTCTTGATGTATAGTCACTTGAATTCTATCTAAAAATCCATCAACCATAATCAAGTTAAAAGTGTATTATTAGACATTGTTAGCACTGCTACGTTTTTATTGCCTGCTAATAATTCTGTCTCTTATTTTGAAGCTCAGAATTGCTATAATGGCAAGTCCGGGTAGAAAAGCATAGAGTATTAAGAAATCGGTTGTGAACCGGGACAATGCACCAGGGAAGTTTTTTTCAATGAACTGAATGCCGTTAGAGAAAATACACGCAGCGTTAGTCGCACTGGAACTGTTGGCTCCACCTGTCAAAAGAAAAAATTAATTTCTTCAGTAGGTGAACCAGTAAAATTAAAACTCAGGGTTCAGTATCTAGCTCATACATTTAATATACCTAGCGTTATTTTAATGATGAACTATGCCCACAGCAATATTTCCCATCATTTTGGAATAAGAACAGTCAAGCCATATGTTTCTGCAGTTAATCTATGCCGTATTTTTTGAAGGGAAGAATAAAGGGTCACTAGGAGCTTTCTGTTTTGTTCATGCCAAACAAAAGAAGATGTATGGCTTTGCAGACCCATGGTCTGGAGGGGCTTCAAGCAGCAAGTTGCCCAATGTGGTAGACTTACAGTGTTCATATTTGTTGAGTGCTTCCAAAATTCAAGAAACGGAGACTGTGTCTGAAGGGTACCTTGAAAATCAGCTGGTTATTATTACTCCCAAAGTCATGGATTCATTTTCTAACACTTGCCATCTACGCTCTTGTAATAAAGAGGGATTAAGAGAGATTAACAGATAAAGAATATATAGCCTTGGAGAGGAGCACAGACACCTGGCTACAAAGCCCAAAATATCTTAGGGTAGGGGCAAAGCTGTAAGTTTTACCCCTGTTGATGGATGCTAGCTACTAACCCTGCCAGCCTGCTTGATTCTAATGTTTTGCCAGTTATCTGGCTCACGACTCGACAGATCCAAGCTGCTCAATATATGCCGTGGTAACACACTTGAACTGAAGCCTCACGGGTAGGAGAGGAAACATCTGGTCAGGCGTTACCTGCCAGTGCTCCCTGCACTGATGTCTGATCTTACATTGTGCAATTCTGTTGGTCTTCTATTTGTGTAACACTGCTCCAATAAGCATTTATCAGACTGCAGACTTTGCCTTCCAGAATGCCCCCAAAGGGGGGATAAAAGAACAGAAAGATGAAAAACTGAAAGAATAAAAATGGTTGAAAAAGGGAGTCAAACTTTTGTCTAGCTTGCAGAGCCAGCGAGGAGGGGTGCTATGCCGGACCTTGTTCTCACCAACAAGGAGGGGCTGGTGGGGAACATGAAGCTCAAGGGCAGCCTTGGCTGCAGTGACCATGAAATGGCAGAGTTCAAGATCCTTAGGCCACCAAGGAGGGCACACAGGAAGCTGGAAAGCTGGAGGAGGACTTTTTACACAGGCATGTAGTGATAGGACAAGGGCTAATGGCTTTAAACTGAAAGAGGGTAGATTTAGAGTAGATATAAGGAAGAAATTCTTCACTGTGAGGGTGGTCAGGCACTGGAACAGGTTGCCCAGAGAAGTGGTGGCTGCCCCCCCCCTGGAAGCGCTCAAGGCCAGGTTGGACAGGGCTTTGAGCAGCCTGGTCTAGTGGAAGGTGTCCCTGCCCATGGCAGGGGCGTTGGAACTAGATGATCTTTAAGGTCCCTCCCAACCCAAACCATTCTATGATATGGTGCTATAGTACATCTTTACTAATTAATAAGCTTTTTTAAAGACGTTATCCTTAACTCATCAAGATAATTTTTTCCTACTTAGAAGGAAAATAAGCATCGACATCTTGTGAAAATTATTTACAATGGATTTAAAGGCCTTTTTTTTTTTTAACACTTACCACATGTGAAGTTTAAGCCATGAAATTCATTGACTGTAAGAACCTCACTGCTGTATTTTTGAAAGGTAAGATAACTGAGTATTTTGAAAGGTGTTGGCATTTCTTCGATGGTCCTTAAAGAAACAGAGAAGTTAAATTGGCTTTTGCTATGTTCCAAGAGCAAATTCTACCCCAAATTAAAAGAAGCTCTCATCTTTGGTTGTAGCCCGTTACAGAAACAGTTCTTGGCTATAAATAGAGGGGTTTCAAACGTAAAGTCCATTTTAGTGCTAAATGAGGCGACAACCATGAAGGCTGTCTCTGACTTTGGTACAGTGTCATAATGTTCAGCCCTGACTTGTTTATGGACAGTCACAAATAATTCTGTGAAGTTTTTCGATATTCACATTGCAATGATAAACTGAAAACGACAAGACCCAATATAAACCTTAGTTGCAAAAATGTGTTGCTTCCAGAGTAAGAAACCACCACCCCCTCACTCCATCTTCAAACCCAAAAAAAGACTCGAATATCAATTCACCGGAACAGTAATGACAATACAAAAATGAAGCAAAGAATAAAGAGAAGAGAAGGAGTATGAAAATTTTGAAACAACATTATTCAACAAGACTGGACAATTTCTGCAGCCAAAATGCTGCAAGAATTTTTAACAAAAAAACCAAATGAACAGGAAAAAAACACAAGTCAAGCCTCAATGCTATTTTTAATATCCTTCATTGCCTATGAAGTTTAATCAAAGAGATTCACAGTGTTAATTAGAAATGTCTCTCCTGTAAAATAAGGTTAGAAACCACTAATACTTTTTTTAAAGTTATCATTAAGGCATTAGACTATGGTAGCGGGAATAACTGTCTTGTCACTATAAACATACATCTTCCTGAAATTAGGCAAGGACTGAATTAATTAGATATGAACTTAGTCTTATTTAATAAGCAAGTATTAGCTGAAATCTACTTTGAAGAGACAAAGCATCATCAGCTTTGTGAAGACTCGTATGCTTTTCTTCAGGACAACTTGATGTCATCTTTTGTTAGGCTTACTTCATTTTCATTGGAAAGATCTCAGGTGAGCATACCATATTTTTCTCAACATCCCACGAAAACTTTTTGACAATTTATTATGATATGTTTCTCAAAAAGTAGTGATTTCGGTATTGACAAATACAAGAGGAAAACTGTTCAAAGTTCATGCAAAAATGTTTATTTGCACAGTAATAGAGCAAGTGGATCAGAATTTTCCTGCATATTTACTAAACTATTATTTTTATGTAGTTAAGCCAGCACAGATAGAAAAAGTGTCTGAAAAGTTTAATGACTGAACTGGCAAATAACACAAGATAGCTGAGAACAACTTTTTTTAAAAAAATCATCATTCCTAATGTTTAATACCTGGTAAGGTCCAGCAGTTACTAAAAGCTGTAAGATCATTTTCTTTTTTTCATAGAGTCCTCTAATGAGGACAGCATTTCATGTGATCATATCAGCATACGTAAAAGAACCCAGCTGAGCTGATAGATGTTAATTTCTCAGTTTTATCTTCAATTTATTTGCAAAAAAAAGCAAAAAAGTTAACTATCTTTGATCATATCTGGAGTTATGAAGTGTCGTTTTGTGCGTTCAGTACAAGGTCTAACATGATTAGGCAGTTCTACCCTCTGAAGGGTAACAGCTCACCGTTGCTGGCTGTGCATTGTTGTGCTTCAGCAATACAGACTCTTCATGAAACCCTTCTATAGGTAGATTATATTAACATTAACACCATAACGGAATAAAACTTTTTCCTACCTTACTAGTCCCGTTCCCACTATCACACCTGCTGAATTAAGTAGCACCACTCCGCTTTGGACTATATTTGGGTTTTGAACCACGCCAAGTATAACAAGTGTTAGTAGTTCACCAATTATATGAGACGCTAAGACAACAGCAAAGAAAATTCCAAATCTGGAAGCATCAGGATACAACCCTGCAGTCCTATACAAAAAGGAGCAAAGGAACATTTAAAAAACAACAGCGTTTGGGTACTGAAGCTTTTATTTTTGTTTTTATTTTTTTTGCAATTACAGCTCATTAAGTGACCAGCTTATGCCTTAACCCTGAATATGTTGTTTGGAGCCTTAACATAAAGGATATCCACTTAATACCATGACATGAGTGCAGATATATTAGGACTTCTCTATCTAGATTAAAGAGGGTCATACAAAGATGTAATTGTAGCAGGAATCCATGTTGTTTCGAGATAGCCACCCTTAAACAATCCTTTAATTGTTGTTTTGAGATAGCCACCCTTACAATCCCTTAAACTAACATCCTCCTGCTTTTAGAGTCTGTATAGTGGGAGTTATTTATGTAAGTCACATATTTAAAGAATGTCTTTATGCAGATAATTAACAGATGGAATTCTGCACTTCTGATACTGTGCATGCAAATGTAAAAATGGATATACTCAATTAAATGGAAGGTTAATTGACTTCACCAGCCACGTAACTCATCCAAATGCAATTTCCTCCTTTAATACAACACGCTGTTCCCAGCTTTTCCCTAGCTCACCTAAGGAGAAAAATTCCCATCCCCTTCCCCCAACCCATACTAAAGATTAAAAAGTTGAGAGGCCAGCAATTGCTTGGCAAACTTAATTCGGCCTTATAGTGTATACGACAGATGACAAAATCTTTCATTACATGGTGACATATTATTCCTTTTCCAAAATACCTCATACAAAAACTGCCTTACAGTAGGTACAGACTGCATGCTTTGCTTAGCTAACAAGCAGCTATTCAACATTTTATTTTCTTTTTCATTGCTCAATGCAAGGCCCTGTGTCTTTTTTTTCAATCCACCATGTTTGAACATGGTCTCAAAAGAGAGGTATTAATTTTCCTACAGGTTTCCTGCAGCATTTTTTGCATGCAATACCAAAATAATCTCTATTATAAATAGATGGCTGAACATTGACTTCAAGTATTAAACATTCAATGAGCTAGCAGGTATTGAACAGCCTTTAATCACAGATTGGTGCAGAAGAAACAGCTCTCCAAAATCATAGCATAAAAGTATCACCCTCTCTGGAGTTGCTCTAACAGCTACGTAGATACAGACTAGTAAATCTGGGGTAGGAATAGAAAGAGGAGAAAGCCTAAAAGAGAAGAAAAAAAAAACCTCAGAAGAAAGAATATTACAGCAATAGAATGGTAGGATAAAATAAAACGTTAGAACACTTCCCAGAGGTATCTTTAGCTAGGAAAATCTGCATAAACAGAGTACATTTACTTGATTGCAAAAGTGGCTGTATTTGTTCTTGGCCAGAGCTGCCTTGTGTAAGCAGATAAGATCGCACAAGTAGTTGTGTGATCAGGGAAGAGTTCAGGTCTGTCTGACCCTGCAAACACAAACTCTGAGAGACATGGCTTGTAAGAACACATGCCAGAGGCTATCAAAGCCTCTCTAAAAGTTAGTCCATCCGGGAAAGTTTATTCCTGGACAGATACAATCTTCAAAATTTCATAGAGAAACTGCTTGTCCTCAGAGGTCTAAGGGCACTATGAAATCGCTCTGACACATCACCGGTGGCTTCCAAACAACCACAAGACAGCGAAGATATGCGGAGGCTCATATCTGTAAATATTATCTATTAACCGGAACCACACTCTTTATTATTGATGGTGTTTGAAGCTACCAAAGCACAAGGGCAAAGTCTCTGCCCATTTCCTGTTTGTTAAGGAGTGAGCATGACAAACAGTGGCTCGTGATCTTCAGGAGCTCCACAAACTTTCCCTCATTGAGCCTGAAAAGGTGCTTTCCAAATGGCTGCCGCCTTGGCAACTAGCTCACTAGCAGGCAGAAATGGAAGGGCTCTGGTGAGCACAGTGCATCTTCTGAATGCTTAGCGGGAAGATTGTTTGTCTGTGAAAAAGGACTTCCCAGGGAGCACTGCCTGAAGCAGGCAGCGCTGGCAGCTTGCAGAAATGAAAGCCCAGGTAGCTAAGGGGATACAGAGGAGGATGGCCTTGCTTGAACAAAACCGTAGTACACTACATACCGCTCCTTTCATAATTAGGAAAACAAACAACCCCGAAAAAGCTTGAAGGACAGAAATTGGTCCTTAGTACTTTCCTATTAGCTTATGCCAGCAGCCATGGACTGTATTAAGTTCAGAATAAGCAAGTGGAAGGTGGGAAATCAATGGAACAGAAATGAAGGAGAGCAGACCTGTATGACAGACAAGGCAATGAACACGTGAAATATTTCATCATCCCATTCTGAGGTACTACTTCACAACGATGTGAGGAAATGAATGTGCTGGGGAGGGGGGAAAGCAAGCTGTACAATCAAACCCTTTCTCCCACTATCAGAAATCCACTTCAGTGCCTTTCTCTGGAGAGCAGGAGAGAGGGATCCAGATCTCATCACTCCTATATGCTGTAGCTAAACTCCAAATGCCCCAGGAAATACGAAGCTTTGTTACCATCACATACCTACTGTTGCCTTCCTCACTTTTTTCCCCCTCTTATTTCCTAGCTTTCTAAGTGTAATGTAAAATGACACTTCCTGCTTTTGGTATGACACAAGAATGATATATGTCCCAGGCCCATTAAAACTTCCCAAGTTACCTCGAGAACTGGTAACTTACTCAGTAAGTGTTTTAACATTGCCCGAAAGAGAAGGGTTAAGATTGTGTCATCTTCCCTCAAGCTTTCTCTGTAATCATTCTGAGAGACAATAGCAGGAAGACACGCCAGGAGGCCTGTTGCTGACATGGGAATTGAAACTGATAAAAAAAGAAAATAACAATCCAAGAGATGGTACAAGTGCTTACCAGTATATAAAGGTGCTGAAAATTGCCACGCTGATGACACTGAAGGGCAGGAAATGTACTATATAAGCTAAAAGCATTTGCCAGTTCTTATACAAGCCATCTTTAGTTTCTTGGTCACTGATAGCACGTAAAGGTGGGACTGGATTAAATATATAAGAAATAAATTAAGTCACCATTGAATAAAGAGACCGAGACTTGTTGCTAGCAAAAATGACCCGAAGCAGAGACAACTTTGAGAATATATCAGAAACATTCTGTCTAATCCAGTCTGATCACTTTTTCCCCCCACTATAAATGCAAAACATGCTCCCTGCAGATTGCAAAAGTTGGTAAACTTAACGAAACAGGCCTAACTAAGCAGCATGCAGGACAGCCTTCTCTTTTTGCAGATACTAATTTAAGATGTGAAAAAAAGTGCTGTCTCTGGATAATATCTTGAGGTGCTCTGATCCCAAGGTGATGACAGCAGTGTATGCACCCTGCATGAGCGGAACAGTTTTTAAGGCTGTAAAAAGAAACTACTGTTGGTCTCAGTATGGCAGCTGTGAGAGAAACATCCTCTAAGAAAAATGTAATCATCACATAATACTCTTAAATCTAATTATCCTTAATTGCTGCCAAAGCTGTTTTGTACTTCTTTCCATGTCTTTGGTTTTCATCTCACTTCAGGTGTTAACTACGGACTTAGACTTTGTCCTGCCTTTATAATGCTACATGCAGGCAAGTTAAGGGCTATTGCACAGTCCAGAATAAAGCCTCCATGTGCCGGCCAGCTGGAAAAAGGGAAAGACAAGGATCAGGGCATATTCATTAAGTCCAGTGAACCTGGAGTCCCTCTGATGGGCTAACCTCTTTCTGTGGTGCGAAGCTTCCCGTTGCTTCGCCTTTGAATTTCATGCTTCTGTACCAGCTCTGACATTACCTAAAACTGTTAAGAGCCTCCAAATTGCTACCTTCAAAAGAAAGACTTTTTTCCTATTTACAAAATAGTGGCAGCAATACCTGCTGTTGCACATAATTCAGGACAGAAACTCACAAAGGGCAATGGCATTGAGCATCCCTGTGTAGGGGGGGGCACTCACGCACTGGTAGATAAGCCCCACACGGTCCTGCACAGCTCCTTTTACCAGGTCATTCCTTAGTCTCAGAAGGAAAAATGCTACAAACAAGCCAAATAACAGATTCTGGAGGAGACGCATGATGATGCCCATCTTATCTCTGGAGAGGTTTCTTGTTGTCCTCCTGATAATGAAACAAAACAATAGCAATATACTTATTAGCTATGACTGACCACACATTGGTAGGATATTTAGCTTTGAAGAAATCTTACACACGCAGTGTTCACGAAAATGTAATATATTTAAAAAAAAAAACAGAAACAAATACAGTGGAAGACAAAAATAACCAAGAAAGTGCATTTATATATGGGGGGAAAACCCCAAAAGATTAGTGGATAAGAAAAAAGATTTTTTTCTTAAAAAAGAGGGGGAAAATAAAATAGTCTTACCGTAAAAGAATCCATAATTTGTAAAAGGCACTGGGTGAGTCTTTGTTTTTGAATGGTATTGGTGGCAGCTCTTTCATACACTTTGTTCTTTCAATGGCTGCCAGTACTTTGCTAAAGATCTCCGAGTTTTTGTAGGCTGATACAATTACCTGAACCCTACTGTAGGTTTTGAGTTCACGTTCTTTGCTTCGGGTGTCCACAGATGTCAGATCCACTGTAAATTTACAAAGTGTTTACTATATATACACATCACTTTCCCTTCATACCTCTTGCCCCCTTGCAACTAACCTTTCCTTGTCTATCCCAAAATCCACAAAGAAGAAAAGGTCCGTTAGAAGCAGCTTGAATAAATAGCTGTGCAGCCACACTAAATCATTGTGTTTTGTGGCCTCTGTAGGACCCTGAAGTTCAAGTCCTTTATCTGGAAATGCAAGGACTGAGCGGTGTGTTGGTCAGACCTTTAGCGTTCTTGCACAGCACAGAGCTGTGCCACCGGTGAAGCGTTACTGCTGCCAAGAGCAAGAGAGAGCACCAGCTGAGGATGAACACTGGTGAGGATGAAGAGGTGACTTTTTGGTCGTGTATTTCTCAGGTTTTGGGGCAAATGCTCAGGCATGGTGCCCTGATTCCGCCCCCGCCTTGGTCTCTGCCTGCTCCTCCATAAATAAGCTCCACGGAGCTTATTTTTCAGTTAGTCTGAGCTCACACTGCAGAGACACTGCTCTTCTCTGCTTGAGCTGTTACTGCGTTGTTCCACTGGGTTTTACCCACCTCCTTCTCAGACCTACTTCTGTTTTAAAGTGAAGTCAGAGGCTGTCGAGCAGGCCAAATTCCCCTAGCAAGCTGAGCCCAAGATGAAGAAAATATTACTTACTGCTGTGGAACTTATGAAAGGGAAATACTTTGCAGAGTTAATGTTCCTTTCTAATAAGTCCACCTATACCTGTTCCTGACACCAGCAATTCTTCTACTGGCAGATGGGAACTTTGTGTCTGCTATTTGTACAAGTCATACGGATTCAGCAATAGTGCTAAAATGCATTAGAAATTTCCCTTTTCCCTAATAACAATGCATTATCTATGGTTTCAAAAACTAGCTTGATGTTCTGAGGAATAGCTGTTCTTACAGATTTTTATATTATTCTTCTAAGATGTCTTTATCAGTTATTTATTCTTAAGGTTTCTGTCACCCTTAGATTTCAGTTTTACAGTATCATGCTCGACTTCAAAATACAAATTGAACAAAAGAAAAGGAGCCCTTGTCCAAGATTCTTCATTTTCCCTCAAAACCTGGATTAAGCTTATGAATACTTCCCTGGTGTTCTGAAAGCTGGAATGCAGCAGAATTGTCCTTAATGGCAAACATATCCAAAATGAAGTCATCGCTTTTGTAAATACGAACATACAAAATGCAGACATGCTTTTTAAAACTTGGCCAGTGTGACTTGCTGGAAGTCACACGCAGAATAAATGGCAAGCAGGTGTGTTTTAAAAAATAGTAACACTGACTAGTCGCTAGACCAAATAGCTAACACCTACCATGCATTTGTACTTTTTATATAAACTCAACATGTGACATTTCAATAATATATAATCCACACTCAACACATAGGATCTATTTTCCTCTGCTGTTGGTGTAAATGATATCCGAATACGTCCTTTCAGTCACATCATCAAATCACACAAAAAAATATAAACTACCAATTTTCCAAAGACTAGATATTCTGATGATTCTTTGCTCTAAACTGTATTTTTTCCTTTTCTCGTCACATTCAAAGGTTGACATTTGAAGAATGCAGTACTCTTTACCAGGCTTTTTAAAAAAGTGGGTCTAAATCTCAAATCATCTATGCTTTTCAAGACTATTCAAATTCACAAAGACAAAATTATCCTCACTGTCACACCAGTATTTTCAGCTTCATCCCATTCCAGCTTCATGTCAACAACCATCCTCTCTTCTCTCTGAGTTTAGGATGCCATCTAGACAGTAGAAAAACACTGCCTCCTCTGAATGTGCCATGTTTCTGAATACAGCTTTTTGGATTGGTCAAGTTCTCTGCTTAACAACCTACGTACCAGATTAAAAAAGATAGCTAGATACACACACACACACGTATGTACATATATACACACACACACACACATACACATGTTCTTCAAACATGTATCTGCATGGATCAGGTACACAGATGCCCTGCAGCAAAACCAAGCTTCATTTCCAAAAACTCATGCTGACACTTTCTCTCATCCTGACTTGGTAAAACAGTACTCTTCAGCTTTTGCCAACAGCTTGCTCTCATTGTCTCCCGAAGCATCCATATGTTCTGCTCCACTAGCTCACCCTGGTATTAGCAAGTCCCGAAACTTTCTGAAACCTCAGATTGTGACTTTCTGGAAATTGATGCCTCAGTCATCCTGTATTTATTCTACATCTTTCCCTTCAGGCAACAACTGTCTTCAATTCCTTCGCATCACAGAAGACCATAAGAGCAGGAGACTTTCCATTTGGGATCAAATTGATTTTCCAGTGTCCAGTGGATGGCCATAGAGAGATGCCATCAGGAATCTACAGATTTCATGAAGCTGAGATTCCTTTTTTATTGGTAGTTTACTCCTTTCTGCTGTGTTTCAGTCCTACTGCAAACTTCTGCTTTATGGAGTCAGTGAAGGTTACATGGGCCCAGCTCTTTCTCATCTCTAAGCTGAGCACAATTACAAAGTTTGGAAAGAATTCAAACACATTTCTATCTCTGGAAGAACTTTAATTTGGGGAAAAAAACCTTGTTTGTCTAAAGGAAACCCATATTTTTACCAAAACAACTTAGACAAACTTACCATAGAAGTCAAAAGGATTTGATTGCTCTGGACAAGAATAGCCACAGTTGCTAAAAAATGTAATCATTTCCATAGGGTTCCCACAGAAAACCAATTCTCCAAAGCTCATGATGGCTATTTTGTCAAATAACTGTGGGGAGCAAATTAATATATCAGCAATACATACCAAGAAGCAGCACATTAATTCTTGAGTACAGCTACTGTCTTGGTAATAAAAATGCTTTGACAGAAAAAAACAGTTTTGACACATTCAAACTTCCTTTATCCTTTCTATCGCTCCTTTCAGTGGTTATGCAAGATGACACATTTGTAAGCTCTTAAAACTAGTGGCTCTCAAAACTGTCAGCGACAGCAGCACACAGAGGTAATCCACAAACAGAAATGGGAGCTGTGGACTTCTGACTTCACTTCTAATGCACCTTCACTTACTGATAGACCTCCTTTGGCGCTTAATAGCCCCAGTCTGTAAAACCCCCAAATTGTTGGAAAGATTATCCTGAAGTGCTTAAGGACTTTAACAGCACTGCTCTTCAGGTGGAGATTTGCCAGGGCAGGGTTCCTACCAGTTATGATCAACCCGTATCCCAAGGCACCAGGACTGCTTTCAGTCCAGAAAACCACTGTCACTCCCCTCTGGCTTCATGACCACTTACACTCAATTCAGTCAGCCAGGGAAGAGGTGCCTTGCATTCACGTGGTGGGTGGTGGATGTGTCAGAAGAGCAAAGTGCAAAATAGTAATGGGAAAGGAGAAATGCTCTCCTCAGCACAAGCCCTGCAAGACAGGCCTGCCCTACCACATGACCAAGGTGCACCCACATCACTTGACACAAAGAGGAAAAAAGATGATTTTTTTTTTTTTCCTTCCAAATCATGGATTTATCCATCTCAAATTGCAAGTGTTACTGAAATATGAATATGTGAAAGATAAATAAAGTGCTAGTTTTTACAGTGCCTGCACACATGGGGGATTTACATGGCTTCTCCCAGTGTTTTTGATTTGAGTAGCTGCATAACACAAAGGTTAGGCACGCAGTCAGTATGCATACTATTTTCACAGGGCAGTATGTGTCCCAAAGTGCCCTGTGACTGGCAGAAGGCTGGAGCTGCAAAGTTCAAGACAAGCCTGTATTTACGCAGGGGGGAAAGGAAGAGAGCCTTTGAAGGCAACTACACTGGATCTTGTAATTTTATCCTGAAAAGAACCTACGTACTAAAAAGCCTGGTAAGAAAAGCAAATCGCGAGTAGGTATCATTTACCCTGAAAAGTTCTGAGCGGGGCTGATGAATCGTAATGATCACAATCCTGCCTCTGTGTGCAAGCTCTGAGAGCAGTGAGACAATCTGGTTTGCAGTCAGGCAGTCCAGCCCTGTCGTTGGTTCATCAAGTAGCATGACCTCTGTGAAATGACAAGGAACAGCATTAAAACTCAGGTAAATGGGGAGCAAATGTTATAGCTTCTGTCTTTGAAGCTAATTTGGCAAAAAGTATAGAAATTACTTGACAGCTAAAGTTCCACGTGTAAAGCAGAGCATGCATAGATATTGCCCTGATGTGATCTTTCAGTTTTAGTTAGCTTTAGTGGTTCAGTTTCAATGACTAGGAATAAGGACAGAAAAAACTACTGCAGGAACAAAGCATAATCTTTTTTTTTTTTTTTTTCTAAATTCAGGTGAAATCGGAAAATTACCAAAATAGATTTGGTGTATACATCTGCTTTTAAGAACAATAATGATAAATTTCAGCATGTATACAAATGTAAATATAACTGATATAATTACCTAGAAGTTATAATCTGAATTGAATCTATATATACACACAGAATTTGTTATGAACAAATTAAGAGTTGTTAAAATATAGCATATGTGATTCCATAGATGAAAAGTAGGGGGGTTTGACTGCATTTTCTTAATGATTTCATTGCAGATGGAAGGGTAAAAGTTACAGTCAAATCCATTATTTTTACAGTGATGAGACATAGCAGAGAAGAGGGCAGTTCAACCTTGATCAGGGTAAGGGGGGAGGAGAGCTTTCTCTATAGGTTTAGCTACACAGAATTACTTCGTGCTTACTCATGCTTATAGAGTTTAGTGAACTTACTGAGCAATAACTACACCAGATGAACTCTCCAGGTGTCACCAGTAGCACACAGTATCTGTGATGTACCTCACTTTGCTATTTTAAATGCTTCTTCCAGTCCTTGCACATCTGCACCACTACAAGGACTCCAGAATCCAATAAATGTGTCCTATACATTCACCCCATAAGATTCTGGCTCCTTTAAGAAACTATCTCAAAACTGACAAAATTTACAGTGCTGTTTCCCATGGCTAATCTTCTAGTTACTCTGCTTTGATTTTCATTCATCAGAATTGTTTTTTCTTTACAGTAAATCTACAACCATGTATGCCACAAGTGCAGTATTCATCAACATCTGGTTTCTTATCAAGGGCAATGCAACATGAGGGCTATTATACTTCTGAGCATGTATTCTGTTTTGTTTGTGTCTTTTCCAAATAAGCAAATCTCATGTGCTGACTACCTTTTTGGCTCTGGAATGTACATTGGTTCTCATACCTACATGGCTCAATGGCAGCTACTCCACTACAAGGCTCAATGCTTGTATATGTGTGGCTCTAATGTGCTCAAAAAACTATAAACTCATGTGCCACAACCAACAATTCATCACATGAAGGGAGAGCCCAGAAAGACTTAAAATGGATAAATGCAAGTCTAAACCTATGTTCAGTCCCTAAGATTTTAAAATTGTCTACTTTCCAAGATCAACTAAGAGATTAATGGCAGACCTGAATTACGCTCATCCTTTTCTGTCATACTGGACTAGCTTTTGCTGAATTACAGAATATAAATGGTTTTGTATTTTAAAGTGCTTTATGGAGGCCCATGGTGGGAGCGCAAAGTGACACTGCTTTGTTTAATTTTGAAAATCCATGCAGTGGTACTTACTGGGATCTTGTAACAGCTGGGCTGCAATTGAAACACGACGCCTTTCGCCCCCAGAAATTCCTACAAAAATGCGGCTTCCAATGATTTTGTCAGCAATGTGGCTGAGACTCAGCTCAGCCATAACCGCATCTACCTGAAAAATAATTACAATATAGAAAGACTAAGCACAGTCCAACTCAGATACCTGTGTGCAAAAGGAAAAAAAGAAAGAAAGAGAGACATAATTTTAAGCTATGGCTTTCCCAGTATGCTGCTTGCATCCATTCTTGTTGCAAGGTATCTGGCCTCATTTCTATTTGACTATTTTTAATGTATTGTTTCAATTTTTTTAAAATTTTATTTTCATTTATTCTGAAACAAGTAGAATTTTATCTTCAGTTGACATTAAGAGATGAGATGGCACTAGAAGTTAAGGTATGAAGTGTAATGTGCTGGTCTGGCTTCCAAAATAGGGGAGCAGAAAGGCACATCAGTTCTGGGGATGTATAAAATACTGAGTGGAAGACAGGTGGAGAGAGAAGACACAGAGCAAGAACCTTTGGTCAGGAATCTTTACTCTCAACAGAGGCCAAAAAGAGTCCTTCAACAGATCTGAAACACACATATTTTTATCAAGGAAGTAGCGCGTAGGGGGGCTTATTAGACCACTGCTCTTCAGAGCTGTTCCGGTTAGTGAGAGACATCCTACAGGAGCCAGAGTAGTGTCAGTCACCTCTGCTGTCCATGAGACTTGCCAGCACACATAGCCCTAAACACCCCCGAGGACTGGGTTTCCCAGCTAGGGAAGGGGAACTACCAACAGCAGCATCTCCTGCAGCAGTAACTGCTCCAGCTTTGGGTGGGAGAGTTTTGTCCCAGCGTAATGGCAATTCACTGGGGCATCAGCACAAGCCCCTTGCAGAGGCGGGGAGCACCAGAGAGCTTGTGTCCTACTCCTCAGCAGGAGGACTTCTCCCCATTTGCAGAATGAGGATTACAAAACCTTATAGACGTAAAACACAGCCATGGATGGAAAAATGCTGCTGGTGAAAGCATTATATGACATCATGTCTGCCTTTCTGGTGGAAGATGATAAAATACAGACCTTCTTTTTGATTAAGTCGTTGGAGCGTTTCTGAAGAGTGAGTAAAGCGGTGTAGGTCAGAGACTCTTGTATGGTGAGGAAGCTTAACAAAGTGTCGCTCTGGGAAAAGAAGAAAGGTGAAGAGGAAGAAGCAGTTAGTCCTGTAGTAATTAGGATCTCACCCCTACTCACACAACTTTCATTCATTTATACAATTTATTAACCTCTTTGTACCAAATTTACTAGTCATATCACAGTCAGATTGCATTACTCCATTACACTAACAACTTGACTTTCTTTACATGACGAAGCACAGTGCACAGAAGAAAAAGTAGACATCAACCTGTGGTACATAAGAGAAACAATCTCTAAACTGTTCCTTCTTCAGCTGACGCCCATTCACATACACTTCACCAAAGAAGCTGTCTTTATGTCCCAGTCTTCCTGATATTGCATCCAGAAGTGTTGTTTTCCCAGATCCTTTCAAACAAAAAAAAAATCAATCATGTGATGAAATGAATTTTCTGATTTCAAGAGAGGTAGCCTCACTGGGATGGAGACGGAGGTGTATGAAAAGAATAAAGTAATTTTTTCTCAATAACATTAAAATAATAGGTCTTGAAAATGCTAGTTAAGGGGAAGTAAATGGGAAACCTAGAATGTGTGTAAATTAGCATTTAATTGATACAAATTCACACTTCATAGTGAAACATTTGAGTTTGGACGTAACCTTATCTTTTATTGAAGTTATAATTGTTAGCTAGATGACAGAAGATTGAACTCTGAAAACCAATTACCACATTTTTACAAAGCAGGGGCTAAAACCAGCTGCAATTTCATTATTTAAAACACAGACCTCAGTCACATTCATACCACTGTGGAAGTCACCAGTATGAACTCCGATCTTATTTCTTCTAAAGTACTGGAACAACTTACCAGAATTTCCTAAAATCCCCATAATCTGGCCACTCTCTATGTGAAATGAAACATCCTTCAGTATTTGCCGGGTCCATTTTTTATGATATAAAGAAACGTTCCACCACGGGCCAACACGTTCTCTTGGAAAACAAACATCAAAAAAGATGAAATAGAGAGGATTTAAAAATTTTGCATAAACAAGTGAATGGTTTCTGGTTACTTACATGCAGGATGGGAGCCTACAAGGATTTTAAAACGTTGGGCAGTGAGGTGGGGAAATCTCTCCCCCCTCCCACCCCCAGCTTTAACTTTTTAACTTCAGCATTATCTGGAAGATAAAACAAAGTCTGAACAGATTTTTCAAAATGACTGCTAAGAGGCTTTTGGACTACAACCAAAAGGGGAAACTGGAATTGAGGCTTTATTTGTTGACAGTGTTTGCCAGCCATTAATCCATCTCACCGTTTTCTTAGGGCCTCATGTTATTCTTCTGGCAGCAGCAAGAGAGGCAGTGGGAAAGGGCACTTTGGAAATCTCCTCTAAAGCATCTCTTTCAGAGATGTGTGAAAAAGAACTGGTGAACCCTCTGGAGGACAGACCAGCTCTGCCTCCCTCAAGCCATGTACTCTAAGCCCTGTTGGCAGGCAGCCCAGCGCCATGAGGCGGCCAGCCTGGCAACATCCCTCCTTCTTTACTGGGCTGAAGCCGAACTCACAGCCCACCTGCCCCAGCCCCTCTTCCCCTCAGTCCCCGGGGTCGGAGCAGCTCCTGGCAGGCAGGAGCCACCTTCCTGGCCCTACCTGATGGTGTAGGAGACACCCCGGACGCTGATGCTGTCGGAAGGCTGTGCCATGGCCTTCGCCTCGCCTGTCTGCCCGCCGCTGCTGCTGCTCCTCTCCAGGGTGGGAGACCCTCTGCCCGACATCCTCCGGTGCTGGGGCCCGGCAGGCTCCCTCCCTCACGCTGCTGGCCAGGTGCCCAACACTGCCACCACCATGCCTCTCCCCGGCCCTGGGCAGGGGCAGTTCCCCACTGACCCCGGGTCCGAGCAGGTCGCTGCCCCCAAGCGCTTGCCACCTGGGGAAGAGCCTAAAAGAAAATAGAGGGGCACTCAGTTCTTTCTTTTTCCTGAGAACAACTGATAGCTGATTAGCTGAAGCCGCTATCTGATGTACCTTTAGCCCGAGCTGTTACTGTCCCAGTGGAGGGGAGTATTTCCCTGTCCACGGGGTCATGCCAGCTGCAGAGGCACAGTGCGCCAGAAGTAGTGCCACGGTGAAGGCGCCTGGGAAAGGGCAGAGCTCAAAACCAAGAGAAGGATTTCCACAGCTTTCAAAGAGCCGATAGTGAAATCGCCACAGGGAGTGAGACCTTCCGCTGCCAACATGAAGGAAACCACAGAAAATGTCTCTCTGGACAGTGCCAGCTGGAGCGAGGTGGCATGCGAGGGCTTGCCGGTGAGTGAGACCTGCAGGGAGCGGGGAGGGACCCGACGGGCTCAGCCACCCCGCAGCTACAGCACCTGCCTGGGAGCTGGGAGAGGCGGGTAGCCAGCCTGCCGACCAGGCTTTTGCAGGCAGCGAGCCCTTATCTCCTCCACCTCTGAAAGGGGGAGCAGAAAGCACGCTCACCCCCTGCCCAGAGCACACTGGGGATGAGGCTGGTGCCATGCAAGCCACGCTCAGATGCCACGGCGGTGGGGCTGAGGGAGGGCATCTTCAAATGCGTGGATAGAGCAGAAAGTCCCTGAGCATGGCCTAGACTGGCTTTCCCAGGACATGCTTTTGGGCTGTAAAACCGGCTGCCCACATTTGCTGGGGACCACCTGCTTTTTTTAAAAAATTAAGTTCAACATAAGCAAGAGCGCGGAGTGCTTTGGCAGCAGGGGAAGCTTGGAAGGCTTTAATGTGGCTTTTCAGGCTGCTTGGTGTCACGTTGCTTTCCACTGTGTATCTAGACTGAAAAGATTAATCGGCCTTGTTTGCTGTGAGGGTAGGAGGTAGCCACAAAGACTGTGGTCACCATCTGCCAAAGATACCACAGGCATGGATAGAGCCCGCTACACAGGCAACAGGTATGTTTGTCTTGGCTAGGATATGAGTCTGACTCGTAGGAAAGACACAAGGCTGTGGAAGAGATATGGCTGCCTGGAGTAAAAACTATAGCCACGCACACAGAATTAAACCCAAAGCCAGAAAGCTGCCTCAGCAAAGACTTCTTCATTGCAACTATATGCAAAAGATTAACCAAGCCAAGTAGAGACTCTGTTATTTTAACTGATACCTCAGAACACTAAGTTCCAGTTGACAAACTGTGAATTTAAGAAACAAAAGAGGAGAAAAAGAGACTGTAGTTGTAGTTGCACACCTACTTGTTTATAAAGCCTCCAAGTTAACAAGTCCCTGTGGAATTCAATAACAAACATACTTCCAGCGAACGTTAACGTTTAGCTGCCACAACTTATGAATTTCAATATGCACCATTTTGGCCCAGGAGACTAAGACTGCTGAAGCAGTACATTTTTTCCTCAAAAATAGAAATAGACTCCAATCTCTTTATAGTGGCATGTCATTTATCTCCATTTCAAAAGTGATACCATTTAAACTGAAAGTAAATAGAAGAGCATAGCACAGCAGGTTTGGCCCTCATACATGCCACTAGAACAAAGTTCACACAGATTAACAGATAACTCATTTCAACCCCTCAGAATTTTGCACTACAGTAACTCATCAACAATACTGTTCTATCCCATCAGATAGATTTCCCTTTGTGCTTTGCCTTTTCTGAACTCAAATTTTAACAGCACTTAAAGTATTGTAATTAACTATTGTAATTAATCTAATAACTTTTCCAGACCAAGGCCCAGGATACTATTTTTTGCTCTGAAGAAGATAACAGTCTGTATTTCACATACAGCGGAAAACCAAATGTTCTCGAGGTCAAAGAGCTCAACTACCAGGTAAAAGTTGTAATTTATATACCTCCCTTCAGCAGGGAGCATATCCATCAATGCCTACTTCTATATGCAAGCCATGTGAAAAGCCAAAGTGGAAGTTCACAACAAAGTTCACACGACTGTAGCACAGTCAAACACACAGAAGTTTTGGGAGCAGAATCACGCTCTTGGTGGCAATACTGACAGCAGGCTAAACCCTCCATTGTAAATATATCTAGTAAAACCAGGGATAAGACAGGAAAAGAGGTCCGTTTCTAAGCTCTGTTTTTTTTCTCAGTCTTGAGTCAAATTATTCCTCTGAGGGATCTGGGGCAGAGGGACTTTCTGTCCAGCTAGGGATGGTGGGAGCCCTTGCTGGCAAGAATGAGTATGTGGAAGGAGACAAAGAGAGAATTGACTAACAAGGAGGATTTCAGGGAACCAGTGAAATTTTTCATCTCCCTTTGTGCCACCATGGCACCTGAAGTAGATTTCATAATTTTCAGTTTTGTGCAATTTCAAAGTATATTAAACATTTTAAACATTTAAAATTTACAAGAGCAATAAATTACCAAGGTAACAGAGGACAGATAACTTTAGTGATTAACAGAATAAGAAGCAAAGCATGAAAACTCTACTTGGCTGTAAAAGAACTTTCTTCCATGTATTTCTGAAGATTAACAATATTATTTTAACATATTCTCATAACATCATAACTGTGAAGATTTTTATTGCTAAACGGTTTGTTGTTTGAATTTAAGGGACTTGTTTCTTTCTGTCAGGTTAACATGTCATCCCAGATTCCCTGGTATGAAAACCTCGCGCAGATGAAAATGCCATGGACCTGGAAATCGGATCCTTGTTCTCATGTGTCAATAATCCAGAATCTGAATTTAAAAGTTCAAAGTGGTCAGATGCTAGCTATTATAGGAAGCACTGGTAAGAGCAACCAAATTTCATGATTTGCCCAAGTATTAGGTAAAACATACACAGCCAAGAGCAATGCTCTGCAGTCTTTTGAATGGCAAAATCTAGCTGAGAAACAACTATTGGAAATTTGTCACTTAAATACATTCTTTAAAATGTATGCAGAAACAAAGAATGATACTGGGGAAAAAAAAAATTAAGATTTGTTTTCAAAATCAATTTTGTTATGAGTTGTAGACATTTGCTGTTTGTTTCCTGAGGTGTAATGTGATATTGTTGTAACTGTGGCTTGCAGTCCCAGCTCTGCTGGACATGAATCAGCTTCATGGCTCAGATTCCAAACAGGACAATTGGACAATTGCAGACCTTACCCAGTAACCTGGCAGACAAATGAGGCCTGACCCTGTAAGAAAGATCAGTGGCAACTTGCATAGCCATAAGCAGGAATTCCCTTCAGACTGAAACAATTCTAACAGGATAAAATATTGCATTTGGATTAATTAAGAGAAACTTACAGAAAAAGACAAGACAGTTCCTCTTCTGTTTGGCTTTAAGATGGATCTTTGCTTGCTTGCTTTCCCCCCCCCCCATTTCATTTTCTGGTGGCACTGGTTTAATCTTCTCCAGGGTGGGGTTGACTAATGGAGAGATGGCCTTTACCCCATGTGGTTAGTTGAGTCTAGGGGGGGATAAGAAGATGACACATGACCTGTTAAACTGAAGGAAAAAGTACCCATACTTTGGAGGTAAAAACCCCCATGCTGTGTCTCCACTAGACTCTTACATCAGGTTAGCTCAGTGATTCAGTGAAGATGCTCTCTCTAAGGCAAGGCATATCTGCCAAAGAAGTTTTAACTTTATTTCCACAAAAGAAGTTTTTCTTCCCCATTGCCATGGGAATTTTTTCTTAGCACATATCCTTAATGTAATTGAGGCTGTACCGTAGAGATTCTCCTGACAACAAAAGGAAAAGCTTGTGATAAAATAACATACTGAGTTATAGATATAGCACCTTTGTAAGGCAACATACACTGAGCACAAACCCCTTTCAGCAAACTAGTCAAACTATTTTTAAAAGCTGTTTATCATCTATTTCATCAAATGCCTTAGTAAAATGGATTAAACTGCTGATGGGTTTCACATTGTCAATGGCAATCAATATGTCACTCTTAAATAGAGCAATACGTGGTTTACAGATGGATGGGTTTCTTTTTTAAAATGTATATATTAAGAAACAAGTGTGGAGTTAATCTTTCAACAGGGAGACTAGAAATAAATGACATCTAATCATAATAAGAGAGCTCTGTGTGTTTACATACAGTATCATAGAGCAAAAAGGAAAAATTCATTTGCTATTTAATTCCAAATCAGGTTTTGTTTTCAGTGCTTTATTTTTCATACCTCTGAGTATCAGCCAGCTTTTCTTAATTATTTAAATGACTTTTTCTCTTATTTAAGTCATAATAATTTTTATTTCAATCTTGATTAAGGTTCTTATTGTCTGTATAATCATTCAGCACCTTAGTCATTCAGCTGTTCCAGCTGCCATTTCTGAATTCATAATTCCCTCCACAAAGCAAACTCTTGCCAAGCATTTAGTTGCCAGCCCTGCAGCCAGCACGGGGTACCACCTTTCACTTATGTGTCAAAAGTAAAAGAGAGGGAACAAGAGGACAAAGAGATCTTGCTTCTGGAGTTCATGGAGCTATCCCTCAACCCCCAGCTACTCAATGCTGCTGAGAAATGTCAAAGGTTAAAGCCATGCACTCCATTCCAGAGGGGAGAGATTTCCTGAACATGACCTTGCTGTCGGGTGTCAGTATTTTCTTTCAAGACCATTCTTTCTCTGCTGCTTTGGAAGAGCTTCAGGAAGGGTTGGGGAAAAGATGTTAGGGAACGAAAACTTCTACCCTCTGTCTGTGACTAAGTCAATTTTTTAAAATAATCCCCTGGAAATTAATTTAATTGTCAATTTTGCTTTTTCCTAGCTGGTGGAAAGACATCTTTGCTTGACGTGATAACTTGCCGGGATCATGGAGGCAAAATCAAGTCTGGTCAAATCATGATCAATAACAAACCCAGCACTCCCCAGCTTGTTAAGAAATGTATCGCACACGTGCGGCAGGATGACCGACTGCTCCCCCACCTGACTGTCAGAGAAACACTATTGTTCGTTGCCAAACTGCGCCTTCCAAAGTTTTTTTCAGACTCACAAAGGAAAAAAAGGGTAATTAAGCTGTTGGGGAAAAAAATAAAGTTGTCAAAAATGTGTCTGACAGGAATTATCCAAGAGATCCTGCGTGTTTGGAGTCAGAACAGCTAATCTGGCATTTTTTTATGTAGATTATGAATTATAAACCTTTTTCTTCTTTCAAGATAGAAACCAGCAATTGTTCCAAAGCTCATAAAAAAAATGACAATCTAGAGAAAGCATTAGAGAGGCTGAAAGAAGAACTAAATTGCTGATCGCGGAGCCTTTTTTAATCTTATCTCTAAAATCAAGATTTGTTTTCAAGTATCTCTCGATCAGATGGCACTGAAGTACCCAGATGAATTTTAACCACATTAATCATATTTTTGGCTTTATCTATGCACAAATGTGCAAATAAACTCTTGCCTTATCTCTGTTACCCTTCGGATCCCCCCAGGTAGAAGACGTTATAGCAGAACTACGCTTGCGCCAGTGCGCAAACACCAGGGTAGGGAACGAGTACCTCCGCGGTGTTTCGGGAGGCGAGAGGCGGAGAGTGAGCATCGGCGTGCAGCTGCTCTGGAACCCGGGTGAGCAAAACCCTGACACCTTCCTTGTGCCCACCACAGACCACTGGGGAAAATGGGGCAGTAAATGAAGAAAGGAGCTTTCAGGGAAGAGTCATACACACAGTTGCCCCTGGGGCAGCTTTGGGAGTTCATACTCAGGACACTTACCATGTCTTGCACCACCCTCTGCCAGAGGTTCTCTCTCTCTATAGCAAAGTTAGGCACAGCGACTGCATGCTAGTCCCTTTGCTTAAATTGAAATCAGTGCTGATCACAGATAATAATGTCATTATTACAGTAATAATTCTGTAAACGGAGTAGTTCAGGAGCCAGCCCACTTTTGTTTCTGTCACCTTTGGCAATGGAGCAGCAGTGACAGAGCCAGGCTGAGCCCCCCTGGGAGCCTTCACCCACCGCCCTCTAAAACCTCCATCACAGAGACTACTGAAAGTTGCCTGAAGTCACCCTCACAGCAGTGCTCTGGTTTGTGCATATCAGCATGAGGTTTGGTTTTTATCTGACCACATGCCACAAATTACTTTGGAAGGCTGCTGGCCTATTAGAACATCGGGATTGTTTTCCTTTCCTCCAACCCAGCCCGTTTATATGTGCAATGTTAACAGGGAAGGTCATTTTCTTGGCTGCGTAGTCAGTCATTGTGGTCTTGTGCAACTCACTGACACGGCTGGCTCGTGTCACAGGTGAACTAGAAATTTCCACTGTCTTCAGTAGAAGCAAAACATGAGGCTAAACCCAGAGTTGGTTTTCCAGGATTGAATGCCCTATCTGCTCTTATAAATATATCTCAAAAGCACTAACAACCTTGGCTGAGTCTCTTGTTGAGCAAGATTTCCCATCAGCTCTTACACTGGGAAACGGATCTGAGAAATTTTTGCTTGTATAAAATTATATTTTTGTAATTATGGGGAAAGCAGAAGTCTTTTTTTGTAAGAAGTGAGGCTCGGGAATAGATGTGCTGGTACTGAAGTAAAAAAAATATAGTTCCAGGAAAAATAAGTAAAGCTTTCTTTACCTTTCAAACATGCGTTACACCCCACAGAAACCATGTCTGCATACAGACATTGCTGTTTTCTGATTAAGGTCATTAAGTTCTATAGCAATGCAAACACTGCAAAATAGTAACTCTTTCAAGTTTGCAACAACCAATTGCAAAACAAACAAACACATTCCAAATATATGTATCTCTCTTCATATATACGTCTGAATAGATGTGAAATAGGGCAGAGGTTGGGAGGAGGAGCTATCTAAATGAACACTGTGGGAGTATTTACACATGAATAAAGCTAGAGATTTAAATATCGAGCATTTAGGTTAAAATATTTCAGTGGGCAGGATACAAAACTAATACTATTGTATTAATTAATATTCACGTACCTGATATTTGTATGGGCAAAGTGCAAAACCTGCCAATAAGAATGTAAATTTAATAAGGAACTTAAATCTGCATCCCAATGAAAAATTAAAAACATTCTTGTTTCTGGTGGGAGCAAGATAAGCTTTACTCTTGGTCATCATGTTCAGTAAGATAGTGCAAGAAATTGCCATTGTTGAATATTATGCTGGCATGAAATATACTTCGGACTTTAAAAAAAACAAAGAAGGAATATATACGTGCAATTTCATACA
The DNA here is from genome assembly GCA_013400535.1 of Scopus umbretta. Classification (NCBI taxonomy): domain Eukaryota; kingdom Metazoa; phylum Chordata; class Aves; order Pelecaniformes; family Scopidae; genus Scopus; species Scopus umbretta. The sequence goes on along the minus strand of VZTL01072966.1, from coordinate 7,420 downwards.
CTAGCACCATTTCACTCTGAACATATTTTCCAAATCTAACATGCTGCTTTCCACAGCTAAACTTATTGTCTTTGGCAGGAATACTCATACTCGATGAACCCACATCTGGACTGGACAGTTTTACTGCACATAACCTTGTGATAACATTATCCAGACTGGCCAGAGGAAACAGATTAGTAGTTCTTTCACTTCATCAGCCCCGGTCAGATATCTTCCAACTGTTTGATTTAGTTCTTCTGATGACTTCTGGAGTCACCGTCTATTCTGGAACAGCTAGAGACATGGTCGCGTATTTCACAGAACTAGGCTATCCCTGCCCAAGGTACAGCAATCCTGCAGATTTCTATGGTTAGTATCAAGCACTGCCATGAAAACGGTTACTGGAAATCATTCGCTTTCATATGTGTATCAGCTAACATTGATTTTTATTGACCATAACCACCCTAGAAATGCCTTATAACTGACTCAAATCAATACTACAGCAAGTTCAGGTTTTAATAAGATCCTTATTTGTCAGTACAGGAAATGTAACAAAAACAAGAGCTATGGGCAAAATCAATTTTAAATAATCCTCCTAACTCTGCCAGGTGTAGCAACCCTTCCATGTGTTTAGCACACTTATTCTCATGTTTTAGCTGGTTGAAACTTTTACCCTCGCTGAGAAAGACATGGATGAACTGATCAATAGCTTTCTGTAGCCAGCTGTCTGACTTCTGAATCAAGAAATGTGGGTGAGGAATAATACACACCTGGAACAGTAAATGAGAAAGAGGAGTGCTGCCCAACAGAGCGCATTGCAAAGGGAGGGGGAACCAAACCCAGAACAGCAACCCTTTTATTCCTCTTCTCAAAGACAGTTAACTACATGGTTCCAAATCCACTCCTCTTCTGTTTTTTGCAACATGCAAAGGGAATCTGGCCCTGTTAATCTAATGGCAGTAGTCTCTTACCACAGAGGTTGGTTCAGTTCCAGCCCTTAGGTCTTTGCACTCAAGTTGGCTAGGAAACCTTGCACAGACACCAAACTCGGTGCTCTGGAGTAGCCTCTTCGGCTGTGCTTATGTGGCAGGCAATGTCAGCTCCTATCAGCTGTGCAGAGATTAAACAGAAGTTAACCTCAGTGTCAAGCCCTGCAAAAAGACCTTTGTCACCAGCATGGTTCAGAGCAGCCCTCAGCCAAGCACAGCCTTGAGGAAGGCTTGCAGCACCCCCGTACGGGAATAGAGAATATGAGGCAGTCCTGGGGAAACTTGTAGCTACAGCCTGTGGTTACAGAGATAAACCCCTACCAACATGGAGACAGGGAGGGATGAGAAGGGGGGGCGGAAGATCATTTGGAGATATGCACAGTCACTACCCATAGAGGAAGAGAAAAGAAATATAGCCAGCAGGAAGGTGGAAATGCAACAGGATGGTAGAGGATGCCACAGCACGAAGGAGCGCCTAACAAAAACACACAAATGCTGGCTGTGTGTCTGATGGAGAAATGGGAGACTGTGGCAGAAGGGAAAAGGTAGGGCAGGTTGCAACTCATTTCTGATGGACTTCTGCTCAAGAGTGGCGAAACAGAGATGATCAGCCCAATGTAAGGACTTACAAAATGTGCAGCGATAGTTCTCTCAGAATCTGCAAAAGGTCAGGTATTGTCACTCTACACTGAAGGTCAGCATTATAAAATACTATTGAAAGTTTAGATTAAAAAAATCATTTTGTTTAGTTAAAAAAATAGTGCTAAGTCAACTATTGCTGCTGTTACTGTGTTATCCTTGGATAATATTCTTCTTGGGCTTTCTCAGCGGCAGGTAAAGTTTATGGCACCTCTGTAAGATATAAAAAAAAGATAATAATCACTTTCCAGATGGAGAAAAACCATGTTATTTAAGTCAAAGGCACGCAACAGGTTGTAAATGCCTACACACCAGGAAAGAAATTAAAACTGTTTATTCTCAGCACCCCTCTCAAGCCACTATTAAATTTAGAAAAATCTGAAATAGTACTTTACAACATTATCGTAAACAATTATGAAATCTCAGTGATTCATTGAATGACTAGACAAGAAACATCTCCAAGACAAAATACACATTGACAATTTGTTCTTGTCTAAGCAACTAAAGTTTTAACTGATGCATGCACACAGGTCATACTGTCTGTTCACAATGAAATCTCTGACTCTAAACACATCATAAAATTATCACATCTGTAGCATACGGACTCATGTCAAATAATGTCTTGCAGTTGATTTGACCAGTATCGATAAACAGACTGCAGAAAAGGAGATGGAAAGCCGAAAAAGAGCAAATACTCTTGCCAACTTGTTCCTAGAAAAAGTCAAAGGTTTTGATGATTTCTTATGGAAAGTTACTGAAGGAGAAAATGTTGCAACCACATTCAGCAAGCAAAGGTAAAGAAGAGTGTCATACACCAGATCTGGAATAACAGCGACAGCCAGTGATAATTTCAAGTTTTTTTCTCTTTTCTTTTGGGCAGGTCACATTTAAAATCAGAAGAGGCTATCAATATGTCTTACCATTCAAGTGATCAGTTACCAGGAGTCTTAAAGCAGTTCACTATATTACTAAGGTAACTTACCTCCAGCCTAAACAGTTATGTATCGTGCCCATATGTATTTTATAGCATAAGAAAGAAGCACAAAATGAGAACTGAGTGCATGCTGAAAGTGCAGAGCTAGTGCTAGGCCCGAGCAAGCCATAGAGCAGAGGAGGCATTATACAGGCTCACCCCCGACCCCTGAGCAGGACAGCAGCCAGACAGCAACCACCGGTCTGCCCCTGGGCTCCGTCCAGCCGCAGTCACCTCCAGCTCACATTGCTGTGAGCCTGCAGCTTTAAGCAGCAGCAGGAGCCTCCAGGCTCAGGAGCATGCGTCCTAGTTTTGGGTACTGCCATCCTGATACCCATGCTGAAGCATGGTGACTCAAGCCTCAGCAAGCTCAGGCAGCTGCGTGGTAGGCTCGGGCATTGCCATCCTCACACCTCTGCCTCAGATTTGAAGCCAGGAGGCTTCACAGATTATAGCCAGCGTAGATGAGTATTGTAGTTGGCTCTCATGCTTGTGTACTCACAAGAAACATGATTAACTGCTTTAATACATGTAGAACATCACTACCGTTATCAGCGGTTGTTAGCGTACGCTACAGGTCCTTAACAGAGAGACTTCTATAACTGAAGTAACTGCTTCTGCGTCTCTGAAATCAGACTGTCCCACCCCCATCGCCTTCCTTCAAGCTTTCAGTATTTCAGACCTGAAATACCAGGCGGCTATAGCTGCTCCATAGCTTTGATTAGGTAGAATCCTTTATAGAAACCAACAGCTCGACTCCTGCACTACTCAAAGTCAGAAAGTTCCACTAATTGATTTTAGAAGGGTGTTTGGGGCAACATATCTGAACATAACCGGCATTAGTAAGTACTATACCTTACGGTCAATGTTGCTGTTTTCCTAGTCGTCAAGTCTCCAATGACTTCAGAGATCTTTCAACGTTATTAATCCATGGATTTGAGGCCCTTCTCATGTCACTATTAATTGGATTTTTGTACTACGGCCATGAGAAAACCAGGCTCTCTATTCGTGACACAACAGCACTGCTGTACATGATAGGTGCACTAATCCCATTCACAGTGATTTTGGATGTTATTGCCAAATGTAAGTGTCAGTTTTCTTGTAAATGTTACAAGCAATCAAAACCAGAAAATTCCTAAATCCATGAAAAAATTATACGTATTAATGCAGGCCTAGGATGAAGCCAACCTGTTTGTTCCTACCCTGCAGGTCATTCAGAAAGAGCTATGCTTTATCATGACTTGGAAGATGGAATGTACTCTGTTAGCCCATACTTCTTTGCTAAGGTAATCGGTCTTGTTGCCAGGAAATACAAACAGCTGGCTTTAACATTAAAAAACACAAACAAACCACAGCCTTGTATAAATGATCACATTCACATCAGACTTTGTTCTTTTGTGTCTGCCAATCGTTCTTGCTTCCTTGGCATAAATGGATTAGACCTCACACTACTTCAGATCTGTTGCCATAAGTCATGGCTGAGACCCCACCCCAGAAAAGCCAAAGAAGAATCTTTTACTGGGTTGTTTGGCCAGAATTCGAGAAGTCTCAAACTCAAACTTGAGGGTTTAGACAGTTTTACACACCTGCATGTTTCATTCACTGAAGCATCTTTGAAAGTTGGATTGCATGTCTTGATCTGTACAACAAAAAATTCATATTAAATGCTAAAGCAAAGGTAAACCAGAAATGACAAAATGCTAACTGTGACATTTCCAGTAGTAGTTTGGGCCTGTACTGGTTAGAGACAAACAATTGTATTAAGTGCATAAAGAGCCAGAGTTTCTGGAAATAAATTAGAACTTAAAAAAAAAAAAAAAATTGCATTCTCTTTTTCACAAGAGTTTAGAATAATCCCTTCTTTGTGATGTTGCCACTGTTAGATGAGTTCTGCCTGCCATGGCATCTGTAATTTAGGTTTCCATTTCTGCACAAGATTTTAAATGCTTATTAGTGGTTGCCAGAGAAAAAATATTCTTTGCATTGTGTCACAAAGATTGCACATTATTCATAAAGAAATCGATGTAATTTGTTACAACCTTAGTATTAGAGGATAGCAGCAGCCCTCTTTGGAAGAAATAATCATAATACTCTCTCTATATATCTTTAGACATTTGAGAAAATCCTAAGCGTGTTTTTGTTTTACAATGAGTTGGCCTGCCTTCGGGACAAGATGGGGAAGCGACCAACAGCCAAATTTGTCTCAAATTTGATCTCGCGCTAAATTCAACCAAATTTGGACAAAACATATAGTTGCAATGGGTCAGTAACAGTATTATTTTTGTCAAGTGCACCAGTTCTCAGGGAAAGCATCTTAAATTCTTAGAAGCTGCCAAAACTGTTACAAAACAAGACAGCTAATCTGTAACGAGAATCCTCTAACTTCAACTCTTAGTTATAGGAATTGTCACAACTGGAGACAAAATTACTGAGGATTTCAGTTTCTTTGTGGACTGTTTTTGCATGTCACTGACAACACCTAACAGGGACGCGATCGCATTCTAAAGGAGTATTTCCTGTAGTTTTTACGATCAGTCCACGCGTGCCTTGTGGCACATCTCTGAAGGTTTTGTGATTATGACTCATCTTATTTTTCTCTCTTCCCCCCCGCCGCTTCCTGAACAGATTTTGGGGGAGCTCCCAGAGCACTGCGCTTTTGTTATAATTTACGGGGTTCCCATCTACTGGCTGGCAAACCTCATTCCTGAACCAGAACATTTCCTGCTGAACTTCCTCTCGGTGTGGCTGGCTGTATACAGTGCCCGTGCGATGGCGCTTTGGGTGGCAGCACTGCTGCCGACGTTACAGCTCTCAGCCTTCTTCAGCAACGTCCTTTTCACATCGTTCTACCTGAGCGGTGGTTTTGTGATAAGCCTGGAAAACCTCTGGACAGGTAAGACAAAGCTCCCACCATCTCTCCAAACTGAAACATCAATGCTTTTCAATAGTGACTGGTTGTTGTGAAGCTGAACGTGTCCTGTGCAGGAAAACTCGGCTTTATTCCTACCTTTGCAATTATCTTCTTGGGTGGTGCCGGTGGCATTAGATCGTTCATTTTACGTCAGTTTCTCCATCTGAAAATGAGGTAACAATAAGTTTTGTCAGAAAAGCATCAGTGAAAGGCTCGATTCTTACATGGTTGCTAAATTTTGTGGTAAAAATAATTATACCCAGTAGATGAAGACTGAGCTTCAGTGAGACTTAGTTGACAGTAAGAGTTTGATGGATACGGACACTAGCTCTCCTAATTTTCCATCTCCATGTAATAATATAAAGTATATCTGCCATTTTGTCCAATAATAAACTGTTATATGTTTGTAGCCTCTCTTTGTCAAGAAATTAGACAAACCTGCTACATTTGGTAGCAACACAGTAGTTTTTGAGGTCTCAAGTAAGTTTTGTGTATGCATATCAATTTCTTTCTTTCTGCCATGCTTTTTTCCAGTTCCATTTTGGGTTTCTAAAATCTCTTTTCTCAGATGGAATTTTCAAGGCATGATGCAAATTCAGTTCACTGACCTCACATATGAAATGACTGTTGGAAATACCACACTTCAAATACCGGGGAAACTTGTAAGTCACAAATAAAAATTGTTACAAATGTTTGATAACTAATTAGAACGCTATGTATATGCCCATCAGATTTAAGTAGATGTTGTAGGCCTCAAATTTGGCAAGCGCTAAATCAATACGCGAAGTCATGTTACACTTGGTGTATTTTAAGTTTGTGCCTACAAGTATCCCTACCGCAGGCACTCCTTTTATCCCTTTCTTTTTAGCGGAAGAGAAAAAAAAAAAAAAAAGAAAAAAGAAAAAAAATAAAGGGCAACTGTTTTCTACACAAGCCCTGGCTGAAATTGCTCAGAAGCTGAAGTGTATTCCTCTGAAATACCGCAGCCCCGAGACAGCTAGCAAAGCACTCCAAAAGTCACATCCCAGCTGGAAACCAAGGGAAAAGGCGGCAGGGCCTGCCACACGAAACACACTTCACGCAGCCGGCACGAAAACTTCGTCTCCGTTCCTAATTTCGCATTCTCTGTGGCTACAGGTCACTCGGGCTCTGGATCTGGACTCCCACCCTCTCTACGTGAGCTATCTCGTCCTCGCTGGGATCGTTTGCAGTTTCCTGCTTTTGTACTACTTATCTCTGAGGTTCATCAAGCAGAAATCGAACCAGGACTGGTAACAGCAACCCACGCAGCGGAGGCGGCCGGTTACAGCGTCCCTCGCAAGAAAAGAGGGAAAACCTCAGGCGTTTGGGTGGGTTCGGGCTTTTTTGGGGGCACCTCCGCAGCCCGGCAGGGGGAGAGCGCCGGCTTCCCGCCAACCCGGCCCGCCACAGGATGGCAGCAGAACACCGGCAGTGGCAGGGGCTCTGCTCCACAGAGCCGGCAGCAAACTGGGGCTCCAGCTGGGGCTGGGCCTTTTTTTTTAATCCCTTTTTTTTTTTTTTGGGAGGGGGGGAAGCGTTGGTTGTTTGTTGGACACACAATTTTAGAGGTGACAAGACGCTTACTTGTTCTCCACACGTTGAAATCTCCTGAGCTATGGGCCAGCGATTTAAAANTTTTTTTTTTTTTTTTTAAATAAGAATGAAAGAACATCAATATTTTATTACTCTATTTGGCAATTAGGGCTGCTATATTACTTTCCACAGGTTTCACGTGGTGATAAATTCCCGGGAAGACCCCAGTCTAAAGATGTTAAGCAGGTCTGATGAAATAACAGCTTCAGACCCAGGCAGCGGTAGGAATCCAAAACACTCCAAGGTTTTTCTAAGGTGAATTCTACCATTTCTTTCTGGTTCTGCTGCATTTGATAAAAACAAAACAAAACAAAA
>VZTL01072953.1:0-28557 GCA_013400535.1 Scopus umbretta | reverse complement strand
AAAGAAAGCCAAAGCACCTACAAAGCAGCTTTCAGTCCTCTATCCAATGGAAAACAATATTTGGAAGCAAGTGAACTCCTCCTTGGTTGGCTTTAGGTTTCTTAAAATAAGATTTTTTTATTTTATGTGCAGCTGTAGTCACAGAATCGATATATCAGGTACACTAAACCTAGTGAGATTTTATGCAGGTAAGGTCAAAACAAGACAAGCAAGTCTTGATCCCATATGAAAAGAACATTTTCTAACTCTAATTTGACACTGAAGGTTTAAAAAAAATAACAAAAAGAAGAGAAAGAAAGTGTGAAATGAAATATAAATACGCAAGGTTTTCATCAACTCATCCTCCAAGAGAGACCAGTGGGGCTTCTTGACCATGACCAGCCTATCGGCCTATCCTTATCAACAGTTTGTGTGAAGGTGACATGAGAACTTTCTCTCCCTCCAACTCCACCTCCTTCGCAATGTCTCCAAAAATTTAGATTAGTATGAACATTAAATTTGCCTTTTTGGCCAGAGAAGTCAGTGAGCAGCTTCCTCTGAAACCTATCAAGAGACTGAGTAAGAGACCACTTTTGAGCAGTGAGCCAACACTGCCAGTGAAGCCTCAGAACTTGATTTTCATAGCTGTAGGTCATCCCAAAAGAATGTGCATTCTGCCAGGCATGGGAGCAAGAGACGTGAGGCCTTGCTTCAACTGAGAACCCCCCTGCTCCACCAAAACAGTGCTGTTTGCCAAGCTGCAGTGCCAGCAGAGTCTCCTTTTTAGACAAACTGTAGTGTTATCTCTGTGAGCTGCCAATTCTCTGAATTCCTCATTATCTACGCCTGAAATCCAATGGGTGCCTCATGCCAGCTTAAACTATAAATCAACACATTACTAGCAACAGGGTAAGAGGGTGTCTTGAATGTATACAAACATGGCATTATAGACAGGCATTTATTTATGCTACTATGCTGTTCTACTTCTGCAGTTACTTCTATTACTTATAAAAAAAAGTTAGAAATCCAGATAAAACTATTTTTCCAAGTAGAAACTGACAGCCTGCCTGCTGCTGCCCCTGCATAAGCATCACCAGTGGCACTATTCGTCTTCCAGACAGAAGTACCTTCCCCTAGTATTTCAATTAATTCTTATACTTCGTGTTCTTCAGGAGCTTTTGGAGTGCTGTGTTAACTGGAATAAATGTGAGATGACCTCATTCTTTAACATAGCCTTGCAAGAGGACTTTCCATTGAAATGGGACTCGTTCTTCCTCCTGTACATAAAGTTCCAATGCACATTACTCCCCTGGGTCTCTCTCCAAGCCGCATTTCAGCTCTTATCTCTTGAATAGCAGAGGAGTAGGGTAGAATTACTGTCTATGAAATACCTGTATTTCTTCTGACTTTATATCATTCACAGATGCTCCCATTAATTATATGTCTTAAAAATACATGTCCCTAAGATTAACCTGCAGAAACGTAGTTTACGCACATACAAAGCTTCCCTTTACCAATGAAATAAAATAAAACGAATAAAATGCTGTACCTTGTGCCGTGTTAGCAGTTAACTAATGAGCACTTCACTGTCTAACTGCCTTGAGAGTGATTTTTCTTGTCTCTGCTTCTCTTGCTTCCCTCTGAGTTTTACCTCATTTAAATTTTGCCTCTATTTCTAAGCAGATTAAATTTAATCCTCTTCTATTATTTGCACCAATGTGTGCATGAAGAGAGGCCCATAAACTGTTTTGCTTTAGTATCCCCAGTTTTCTCTCTCCCTTCTTTTACTGACAACTCAGGATCCTTCTTAGGCTTCTAAATGATAGCATTGCAACTGGAGAAACCTGGGAATAATCTTTGCCACAGATACTTAAGAGAGCAGAAAATTCATGACCTTTGTGACCTTAGCCAACAAATACCTATACTTTTTAGGCCTTTTTCAATGCTAATTTCCAGGTTAGATACTAATGCTGCTTAGCTTTTCTCGTGAGAGCAGCAAAAAGATGCCCTGGTAGGAATTAATTATGAGGCAGTTAGAGCTAACAAAAGCCTCTGTATCTCCTTTTACAAAACTCATAATGCTGTTGGTAGCCACCACACATAAAACAAAACATAAAAATGAAGGAACATGCCATTTACCTATTCCACATCTGACAGCTGTGTAGATAATTTTTAGCCTTTTTCCATGTTGTGCAGTGAGTGTGATAGCCATTGACAGTCTCCAACACAGGACATTTAACTTACTGCATGCCAAAAAATAAGATAAATGTGTTTTGTTTTCAAGGTGAAATTTTATTCTGTGCTTAACAGGGCAGACCTGTGAGTGCTCGTCTTCATCCCAAAGCCAGGATTTTTACATACTTGGGTGCTCAATAATCAACATAATCCAAAATAAGTAATTGATGCCATTGTTTACTCAATAAAAGTTTAGCAATTCAGTTCTCATTGAGTAAATTCCCTATTCACAGGTTCATAAAATATCTTTCATTTATTCTGTGTAAGAGTACAAGCCAAATAAATGAACAAACTAAGCAAATCTCAGGCTGTGATTATGGAGGCTTTTGTATCTGGATTGAAGGAAACATCTGGATTTCAGCCTTAGCCATTCAGATTAGGTAAGACTCATTAATCTGATTTGGAGTCAAAGGAGTCTGAACAACCAAACCCTGTTTAATGTGCTTTTCTGAGAGATGGCTGTAGATAACATGGGGTGGGTGCTGTTGTTACATCCACTCTAGTCCCTTTCCTCATTAGTAATCTTGCACTCAAGACCATTGGCTCACACCTCTGTCTCTCTCTTCCCAGAAGGGATAGGACAATCTTCCTTCCCAGCTCACTTTCTCTTAACTCACCCACTACTCTGAGAGTCTTTCCAGACCCTTTGCTCCCACAACCTCATCTCATCCCTGGACTCCATGACTTCTTCCCATCTCCCTTTCCCATTCCCTCTCTTGGCATCAAAAATCACAAACCAGAATTTAATTTGTACTCCTGAGAAATCTTGAACAGTTTCAGTGGCTGACAACACAATGTGATATTCCAATTTACAATAGCCCCCCGAAACAGTGGGAAAGACTGCCCACAGTATGACCTCAATACACATTGCATATCTTAGAAAAAAAAGGTATTGTGTGGAGCTATTAGAGATGTCTGATAATTTTTTACTCATGACAAGACAGGAATTTAACCTTGCTCAAATTTATCCTCTTTTTATCTTTTTTTTATTCTTTTTTTAAATGGGTGATGAGATGGGTAAGCAACAGAGCAAATTATCTTTGCTCTACTGATTTTTTACAGAATCTGCACAATGTTTAGGTTTCCATACATTAGCTCCTGTGGGGGATCCTGTCTGGAATCCCTCATGTTTATAGCAATAATAGAAGTCTCTCTGGGTCTCCCTTGCTGAATAATTTCCATATCCTTTTTCATTTAAATCTTGTTTATATACAGATTCCAATTAACAAGAAATCAGCTGATTAGAGTTCCAGATACTTTTCACTAACTCTCTACAAATGGATTAATTTGAAAAAATATGTAAAGAGCAGTTAAAGGCTACCTATATAGCTGATGAAAGAATTAACTTTTTGTTCAGAATTTGTCAACAGATTACTGGAACAGTCATAGCAACTAGATTTCAAAGAAACTGAACATCCCAAATATCCAGAGCTAATGGCAAAGTAAATACATACAGTTTTCGGAAAAGCATATAAACCCTCTTAAGAAATACCTCTAAAAGAGCAGGAAGAACCTAGAATGTTTCAGCAGTAGATTTTGGGATATTATAAGACATCCTTCAAATAGGTTGATCCCTACTAATTAAAACACACCAATACACAAAAAACCCCAAAATTTTTTTTTTAAAAAAATCAAACCGACAGACTCAAAAGAAACATAAAAAAAAAAAAAGCTTCCTCCAACGTATGAGGGACAACAAGCCAACAAAAATCTTGTATGACTAATGAATGATAAGGTTACAAAAAGTATACTGAGAGAAGGTATAAATGTAGCAAAGAAGCCAAATTAATTTTTTACACCACTGTTCACTATGGAGAGTACTACAGACTCCCATGCAGTAATCCTTTTGCCTGGGAGACTTGTCAAAGGATCCATATGAAATTGAAATCATTGTAGAAAAAGTCATGACACAAATGGACAAAATGAACAGTAGGAGCTCACCAGGACCAGATGGTGTCCACCTGGGGGTTTCAAGGGAGCTTGAGGATGAAGCAGACAAATGGTGCATTATATATTCCTGCCTAAAGCTGTGCTGGTACCTGAAGATAAAAAATGTGGCATCATTAAAAAATAAAATAAATTGAAGACAGGAAAAAGATGCCAAAGGAACAAGATGGAAGCCTGATACCTGCACAGGGCCAGTTAGTAAAAGCCTTAATAAAAGACAGGATGAACAGAAACTTGGACAAACATGGTCTACTTGAAAAAAGCCAACACATCTTTTCAAAGGGGAATCAATGCCCTAAAAACCTATTTGGGTTCTCAGTGTTGGATTTCAATAGGAATCTAGATACAGATCTTCAACTTGATATAACCTATTTGGTCTTCCAAAAAGTTTTCAACAAATTCTTTCACTAAAAGTTTTTGGAGAACTAGACGGCTGTATGCAAGAGAAAAAATCCTGGCTAGATAATTGGCTTTATGATGAGAGAAAGAAGATGTAATATGACCGGGTCTCAAGCAGTGAAAGAAAATCATCAGTGGAGTTTCATTGGAACCCCTGCTGTTCTATATGGTCATAAATATAACCTCCCAAAGGGGGTGAAGTAGTGAGCTGACAAAGTTTGCTGACGATACTGAGTTATTAAAGTAGGAAGGATAAGACTCATGAAAAATTGCAGAAGGATTTTATGAGACTAAGAGGCTGAGCAATAAAATGTCAGATGCTGTTCAATATAGGTAAAAGCGCAGTTAGTCAGATGGAAGAAAAATAATCTCGACTCCACATTTAAAGTGATGGCTGCTGAACTGAGCGTTACAGATTCAGACCGTGGTCTTTGGATTGTGATCGACAACTTCATGAAAATGCCTGCTCAGTGCTCAATAGTAGTCAAAAAAGACAAATCATATGTTAGAAACTATTTCAAAATCAAGAGAGAATAAAATGGAGAACTTCATTATGCCATCGTACAAATCTGCGGTACACCCGTATCTTGAATGTTGTATATCGCTTAATCTCAGAACAGATAGAGTAAGATGAAATATGTGCAGAAAAAAAACCCAGCAGACAGTCAAAGGTGTAGGACAGCTTTTGTACAGGGCACAACTAAGTTAACAATCTCTGGCATGGAAATGAAGTGACTGAAAGAGGATACGAAAAAAATGTACAAAATCATGACTGGTATGAGAAGAGTAGATAGGGATGAACTATTTTATTTCTCCTCTATAGCATCAGAACTTGGAGGCACCAAATTAAGATAGCAAGGCCAGACTACACACACAAAAAAGGAACCCATTGTCTATGCAGTATCTGGGATGCCCACGATGCTGTGGGATGCAAAATCTGTGTTCAAGGGGAGACAGAACATAGAAGAGAAATCCACTGATGGCTACTAAACAGAAGACCAGACTTGGCTTATAGAGTTCCCTGAATGAAACCTGTTCCCTGACTGAAAACAGTTGGAGACCAGTAAAAATACTGAAGAGGAGCATCCTCCATCCTTATTCTGCTTTTTCTCTTTCCTAAACATTCACTTACAGACTCCTACAGAGTCAGAAAACAGCATTAGATGGACCTTTGCTCTGACCCACTGTGAGAGTATTTATGTGCTTACAGCTTTAGGGTATAAGGCACGTGTCACCTGCAACATATTAATGTTTTCCCCTGTGGATTAAATACATTACAACTAAAGGATGCAAATTTATTTGTAACTTCCTCTTACACTCTTGGTTCTGGTTTCTGTCCCACCATCCAGTGCTCAACCAGGAGGAGTACTGGGCTCATCTGCTGCACTTGCTAATCTGCTATCTTTCTGTCACATATAGCCCAGCAACCTTAATGATGGATCTTTTTAGTTTTTATGAGCAGCAGGAGAAATATGTGCTTAATCTGTTATTTTTGCATGGAGTATGTCAGAACATCTTCCTTTGTTTTTGTTATATAATGCAATGGCCATTTAGTACACTGCAAAGAAAGAAAATGCTAGAGATTACGGCTGAACTAGTTTTCAAAAACAGTTGGACAAATAAAATATTTATATTGAATAGATTTCACATTGCAGAGCCTGGAATTTGGCAACAGACATTACAAATCATAAGCAATATAGAGGATACAGAATTTAATTAACAAGGCTAAAGATGGAAAAGAAAGCACACTGATATATGTAATATGGCTCTCAGCTTCAATATTCAGCAATAAAATAACAAGCCAATGCTTCTAAACCAATCTGAAATGAGTAAAAAACAGAAGCAACATAGTTGGAATGTTATATTTCAAAATGTAATTAGTGTCAGAATATTTCAGAACTACTAAAAGCAAATAAGTCACCAAGTTCAATACAAAGGGAAGTACACATGACAAAGAAGTAATTTAGAGAAGGAAACATACCTCATTATTTTTATTATTTGAATCTAATCATCACCAGATTAATTTAGAGGAAATGAAATGAAGGTAAAATACTACATTTTCATATTGTCAAATAATTGATGTCAAAGAAATTTTAATTTACTGGAAACAATCCCTTCTGTGCAATTAAAGAGAAAAAAAACTATTATGTATGTTAAATAGCAGCTTTCACTGTAAAACATTGCTCTCCAAAGATTAGCCAGGGTATAAATGAATGGCCACAGAACATGATTTCCTATGTTCTATCTTCATGAAATTAAAAATGACTCTGAAAAAAGGCCTATGTGAGTATATTGAACAAGAATACTGAACTGTAATTTATTTATAACTGTACATTAAGAGATCTTTTGGGCAAAACTAGTGCTTTATTGTGTAAAATATTGAGATGCACTTTCAAAAACCACATGTTCCAGCACAAATGTCAGGTGGATGCTCACTTTAAATCAGAATCCAACTATTTCCATAGTGTTCCCACAAAGCTGCAACGCTGAGCATCACCAAGATGTCCTTTATATGACTGAGCAAGAAGAACTGCTTCCCTTTGGCTGTGATACGCAAAAGCGGCCACACCACCAAGCTTATGCAGATATCTGAGCACAATAAAAAAACCACTGGCAATGGCACACATGGCAATTTTAAGTGCTCTGAGACTAACCTCTTTTACAGAAACTTCACAGATACGTCAAAAAGCCTTTCAGGGATAGCGATGTTACTGGCAGTTTTCTCTTAACGGCTACAGGTTGAATACTCTGAAATAGAGATGGGCAAATGTTCAGATATTTGGATATGTGGCTGGGCTCAGAGAAAAATGTCTCTTGTCTAGGAACTTGTCTGATGATAGGAAGAGAGACCAAGTGACCTCCTTTCTTTCCAGTTAGCCAGGAAATGTGCCATCTTTGTACTGTCTTTCAGCTGTTTTGCTGCAACCAGGAACTACAGACAAATGTTAATGTATAAAAGTGAAAATAGTAATATAAGCTTTGTATTGTTTTGCCCCTTCCAAATTCAGGCTCAGCTTGAGGTCTGTGCACAGTCAGACCAGTTGTTGTTTTATCCAAACCAGTTCACCCATCCCTAATCAAGATGCTAGCAACCAGCTGTGTTGATCCTCTTGTATTCAGCACACAGCCTTTCTGCGCTCCACAGAAAAAAAGATCTCACTTTCGACTATGCTCAGTCAAGAGTGTTTTTCCATCAGGAATCCACAGGTGCAAGCTGTCTGGCTTTGGCTTTGCTCTGCATGAAAGCTAATTGCATACCCCTTGGATGACCATTTAGACCTGTGCCTCTTAACCTCTGCACCACTGAGAATAAGCACCGTGTTCAGCACTACAGCGCAGAACAGGAGCAAACTCACCTGATTACCCCTCCACACTTCCTCCTATAATGACGTCTTCCAATGCACTGCTCCCTCCTTGTTGCTCAGCCTGCGGTCTTCCTAGTAACTACTCCCTCCTACCTCCCCAGAGGTAAAGGAGGTACCTTTTGCCAGTGCAAAGGAATCATTGCACACTCCTTTCCTCAGGTTTTTTTCTTCCTAAACCCTTGGGTGGCTTTTCAGTGTAATAGAGTACTGGTTCCTGTCCCCAGGCTTCTAGACAAGTCATGTAAAGGAAAAGCATTAGCAGCTGGGAAGAAGAGGAGGATACAATGCCAGTAGGACTACATAGCCTAGTGTGTAGGGCTTCAGCCACATGGGGCTTGGTACCTACAGTAGAAACGTGGAACACACCAGGGCTGGGGAGCAGCTATGCACCAAGGCATGTTCCAGGGTCCTCGTGATTTGTCATGCCAGTGAGGACCTGAGCACAGCACAATGTGTGTGCCTACTATTCAGTCCAGATACCCTTATTTCTCTATGGTTAATCAGCATTTAAAAAGACCAATACACACAGACCCATGATGATGAAAACGTCCCTCCACCTTCACCTTTGATATAGGCCTAACTGAGGAGCCTGGATTTAATGGACTACCTGGTTACACATAGCAGTAGAAGTCCGTCATGGATTGCAGGTCCCTTTGACGGAGGTATCAGGTTTCCCTTTACTCTTGTGTGCATGCAGTCCTCTGCAGAAAAGGAAAATAAATAATCTTTAAACCACTGCTAAAAGGATTCTTTTCTGGCTGGTGTCAGCAGGTATAACAGAGTAAAAGGTGACTGTGCCCTCATCACCCTTTCAATTGCAAAAGCAAAGGAAAATGTTTTCTACCAGGCCTTTGCAGGGAACAATGCCACAGAAATTTAAAATCTTTTCTTTGCATAGTTACACTCTTGTAAAATTTGCTAATGTAAGTGTATGCTTTCTTAGCATCTATTAAGAAAATGCGACTAAATAACAAGATGGCAACCAAAAAGAAGGAAACGAGGGAGCTGGCTGTGAGCATATGTATGATGTACATACTGTGATGTACAAAATACAGGCAAGATCGCCAGACAACAGTGCACTCAGTTCACCACTGTCTCCTTTTTTAAAAAAACATTTAAAAAACCCAGCAGATAGCTGCCTTCAGGGAATTAGCTGATGAAGGCACTTCTCACAGATCTCACAGTATGTGGGGCTCCTTATGAAACCCTATGATAGCCCCAGCAAAAGGATACATTTTATTAGCACAGTAAAGGTGGAAAGAATGAAAAAACAGACAACCTCAAAGCTATCTTGGGGCTACAGACCATCCAAAAGCAAAATACTTTTTTTTTTTTTTTTTTTTTTCCCCTGCAGCAGAGCCTAGGGTGGTCTTACAGTTGTGTTTGATTTACCTGAATTTCATGTTGATGTCACAAGCATCCACTGCACTTGAACAAGGGCCACGTTACATGGAGAACTGACAACTGCCATGGGAGTGTCTGAAGCCCTCCTTGGAGCTTGGGCTCCTCCAGCAATTGCACTGTGATAAGAAATCATATCATGTGAACTTCAACCCCAAGTAGCTGAATGCAGTCCATTTGTGACAATGTTTATTTTCCCCACTGTAATTTTTCAGACAATGTCATACTCTATTTACTCACATTGCCATAGCTTTTGGAAGACTAATTTTTAATTTATATTTTACTGTTCTAAGGTAATTCTACACCATTACTCAAATAATATATGTACACATAGTTTTGTTGTAAATGCCTTATCAGACACATCTGTTATAATATTGACTGCTCTCAAATTAAGTTTTAGATATTTTTAATGGTAAGAATATCACTAATGTGTATTTATGGAAAAAAAATATATAGTTCAGCCTCCACTCATCTGAAATAAACCATTATTTATTCCTTAAAACCATCATTCCCCACAATTGTTGTTTAATTAATCACTCAGTTCCTGTGCTCTGGGGAGAGTTTTATTTCCTTTTTTTTTTTTTTATTTTTATTTTGAATAAGCTCCGATATCTCAGTCAGTTTAACACAATACCAGTAGGTGGAGTAATGGTAAAGCAAATATCTGCTTCAGATATTTATATTTATAATCAGCCATTTTTAACATCTTTTGCCAAGAGTTGCATAAACCAGTTGGATATATGTCAGAAACACCTGTACATATGAATATATATTACTTACATGTGCACACTTAAAAACATATAGGTTAAAAGAACATACTTAATATCTAAGCAATGAAGCACTTTTCCATCTTAATTCTAACATTCTATTAAGTTTTCTTTAATTTCTATATATTGGCTAACACATACTTTGCAAATTGTGCTAGAAGCCCGAAACGCTACCTTCCCATCCACTTAAAAGCAACTGATCAATGCCTGATGGGAGTAAGGACTCACTGGCAAGTTCCACTTTGGTATTGAGGTCAGTTGAGATTTGAGAGACAGCTTTGGTTAATAGTGTCATGCCCTTGCCAACCTGCAGTTGCGTAGCGTGACCAAACCCTTCAGTACACTGGATAGGAGGCAGCATTAGCAAGACCTTTGTCCTGTGTCAGGGTGGAGGATGGCCGTCGTGGATGGATGCACTTACGTAAAGAAAAAATTTCTATGAATGCAGCTGCTAGTCTTCCTCCTCTCCACTGCACAAAATTCTCATAGCTACTCATCTGGACTTCAGATAAACACTAGCAACTTCCAAGCATTCAAGTAGGCAACAAAGCAGAGCCTTAACAAATGCATAACCGCCCAACATCACCACAGCAGCTTAGTCTCCTAAAGCAGCAATTTTAAGCTCAAATTTAAGTCACGCCCATATGTGCTATCAATACAGAGAAACTTTAGAAAATGAAACAGATATGCACTGAAAGAAATCTCATTTGGACTGCAGCCTGTAGTCTTTGTTCAGGCAAAATTCCTACCAAAGTCAGCTGCAGGGATTTTTTCTTCTTTTTGATAAAACAAGCAGGCATAAGCCCCTTGGTCGCTATAAAAAGAAAAATGGTTGGTTAGTATTAATGTATTTATTAAGTCACTGCATTCAGATAAGGAGGAGTGCAGTACACTTCTGTATAGCTATCTCAGACTGATGACTGAACCACAATGAAGACAATTCATTCCCTAATATCAGCGTTAATTTTATATGGAAGATGGCTGAAACTGAGCTTTGATTGTGTGCAAAAATTAAAAACTTGGTCAGGTTATCACCACCATTCTTTAGCTATGAGATTTGCAAGAAAAAACATAAGCGTGGGAGCGTTAGTTTGCTCCTAGTGATCATATTAAATTGCAAATACCAACACAAAGGGAAAAAAAAAGAGGACAAGATTTTCTCTGTAAAATTAATATAGGTTTAAAGAACTGTAAATATCAGTCTCAATATATGCACTACCGAGTATAGGTAAGGTTATTTCCCTGGTCACCATTTGTTCTATGCAGCTATGTGGAGATTATTAATATTAAAGCAACTTATTCTCCCCACCACATCCACAAGTTCAAGAAAATATTTTCCTATATTCATTTTAAAATATTGAATCTGTCTGTACTACCTTCTTTAGGATTGTTCAAGCTCATAATCACTTTGCTATGATTTTGTTTGTAAATTACGTCTGATTCATTTGGGATTTTTTTATCCTTTTTATATGAGTATTCAGTAAACAAAAAATACCTGTACTCTTTCCCCTGCCAATACAAGCACTGCAGTATGATCATCTTCTACCTCCCTATTTTTCTCCAGGAGAAAGAGGGGGAAGCGCAGAATAACAGATATTTCAAACTAACCACCTATTTTCTGTCAGAGAAAATATAGTCATATCCCTGAAAACAAACATAACCTCAACTTATACCAGAGAAAGCAAGTGAGCAAAAGAATGAGTATAAAATATACCACAATCATTCAATAAAAAGAGCTGTAAGATTAAGGGAGTCACGAATTAGCATGATCTCAAGAGATCATGCTCGTAATATCTGACATGTTTTGACACGTATGGAAAGGGTAAATGAGTTTTAAAGCTGAAGAAGAAAGGAACATTTTACAGAGCTGTTGCCTAATTAGAGCTGTATTCTTCAAGCTGCTGTGCACCTCCTGCAGCCCCTGCAGCCTCACCAGCAAGAGGAGTCACAGCCGGGCTGCACCCCGTGCAAAAGGCAAGGCAGCCTCCAGCACCGGCCCTGCTTGGTGATTGACGAAGCAGAAGATGAGGACCCTCACAAAGGCCAAGGCAGCACAGGCAGGTGCAAGGCTGCAAGAATGGGGCCACGGTAGGGGTGGATGTGTCGCGCATGGCTGGCAAGCCTTTTTCGCAAAAGGTAACCCCCCATTCACCCTCTGCACTCCCTCTCGTTGGTTAGTACATCTGCTGTTCATTTCTTCTTGCTTTGTTGCAGTAAAAAGTATGACTGTCTGGGAAAAAAAAAAAAACCCAAACAAAAACAAAAACCCAACATACACCTCTTGTAGTAGCTGGGTGTATGAAATTCAGTTCACATCTGAGCCTTGGAAAAAGGGTGTGTGTAGGGGGAAGCATGCTCAGCTCTCACACACTATCACTCATTCTTCTGCTGACTCGCATCTCATACATCTGGCAGTAAAAGGGACGTACTACCTGAATTTCAGACTTGTCTTTTCCAAAGGAGACAAAAATGGCTTTCTTCTTCTTCTTCAGTCCTTGTTTCTACCTTAATTGAGACCAAAATTGTTTTCTGCAGAGGCTTTTATTCTCGTCTCAGGAGGATTTAGACTAAACTGGGATTCTCCCAATTTTCAAAATGGTTGCTTCCTGTTACTCAAACGGTACAGGTCAAGAGCCGAAGAAACAGAGACAATCTTTCAGCAAAATCGTATTCTGTGCTTTAATTTTCTAACTAGTCAATGTACTTGGCCACTTTCTTTTTTTCTTCTTTTTAAGTTAGCTTAGTTTGGATTTTCACAGATTGTTTGGGAGAAGGCCATTCACTGTTTACTGCAATCGTCTTTCTGCAAGGAAGGAATCTTGCCCATGGGGGGAAAAAAAAAAATATGGCAAGGGCTTTCTCCACTGATGACAAAAAAAGATGAACCAGATCAATTTTGCACTCATCCTTAATCTGACTACACAGTTTTCAGATTAGGTGCTATCTTGTCATTCACAGTTATCCATAGTATAAGGTTGGGAGGTCCTGACATGAAGGGTTAGATATGATTTGGTGTATGAATTTGCCTTTTTGATATGTTTCTTGATGTTTCCAAGTCTAGAGAGCCCCTCTGCATAAATCTTAGCTGATGCTGCCCAGAAAGGTAAGTTACAATATAGTCCCTTCTGCTGGTGTTATTTGTGTAAAACTACATCCTGTTTCAGTGATTGCTGGGTGCTGCATCTCTGTTATGGTTTGCAGCATTTTACACATTACTCCTTAGGCTCAGAGCCACGGAGAAGAGAGAGTCTGGAAAGCAAAAGCAGAAAGAGAAGTGGGTCTTAGATTTGCTATGAGGCAGAAATCAAGGGCAAGTCTGGAAGCTTTTGACAGAAAATGAGACAAGAGAAAGTAAAGTGATGGCAGAGGGGCACAAATAAAACCCAGACCACTTCTGAGAACTTGAATATACCACAGGTGAAATCCAATATTTAGCTGAAATGTTTTGCTTCCCTAAAAGAACTGTAAAAAACTAACACAGAGGTCTGCATGCAAATCTTAAGCTTATAGATTAATTCAGGTCGGAAGCGACCTTGGGAGGTCATCTACTTCGACCTCCTGCGCAAAACACAATCAGCACTGAATCCGTCCCCAATATGCATTTGTGAACAGGCATGTAATGAATACTATATCCTTAGCCGAGTGTCCTNAAACTTGCTTAAAGCCACCATGTGGCTGTGCTCTGAGGTTTAATCTCCTCCCGGTCTGTAATCAAAACACCCACAGAAATTAGCAAGATGAGAAGGAGAGGTATATATATGTGTGTGTGTGTGTATATATATATCTCCTTACACATATATTGTGAGTTTGTGTGAGCACACAAGGAGCGTGGCTGCCTGGTAGCTTCACTGAGGTTCATTTTTTGAAATGTCAGATATAAAGACTGATCTTGAACATACTTCCCACTTTCTCTTCTATGGAACTCTTATTGCCATGTCATATGACTTGGTTTCCAACAAAGATGAGGTTCTTTCCTGAATCAGTGAAGATTTTTTTTTATTCTTTGAGAATGTTCGTTTTATTTCAGATGGGATATTAATTGAAATTATATTCCACTCCCATCCTCACCTACTAGCTTAATAGTCATCACATTGCACAAATTATTTTTAATACCTTGAAAAATTCATTAAGTGAACAAAAGATCCTGACATAAGTCATAAGATTTTTTTTTTCCTCAAATGTGAAGTTAATAAAAAAGGACTCTAGAATATTAAGGTCTACTTTTTAAGCCACCTTTCTTCCCATTTTAAAGAAGGGTCTTTCTGCTTATTTCCAAATTTGGCCACTAAGCTTTGGCAAAAGATAATCATTACACCAGAGTATTTTAACATCCATGAATCTCCCAGCAAAAAAAGGAGATTTTCAGAAGGAGCGTTGTTTTCTTTGTTAAGAGACTGAGCACAGAAGGCAGCAGTTAAGCCTCTTCTCAGATTTCAACCAGAGTAAAAACTGCCATTTATAGGAGGACTTCTGTCCTCAGAAAAGTCTCTGCCATGTAGGCAAATAAGACTGGATGGAGAAGGAAGGAGAAAGTGTGGTCTATGTGCTGACAGTGGAAGCATCACGCCCTGCTGGTGTATGCAGAAGTGCTGGAAGGGCTGAAAATAAGTTATGTCAAGCACAGCTCAATTTCTCTGGACTGTCAAGCATGAAGAACATATCTTGTCTTCCTGAAAGTTCATGGCAGTTCCCCAATGCTGGTGTATTCAGCTGGGGTTATGCCCATGTATGCTCTATCTCTTGATCCCAATGAACCAGAATTATTATCAGGCTCCCCTGTTGACAAGAAAAGACTTTCTCATTTTTGTTTCAAACTTGTCCCACTGTCTGACTCCAATGAGACCTGGAATTTGAAGGAATCAATTCTGTGAAAGACTGCAATAGCATGGATTTGGGTACGGGACAATTTCTATTTTGTGGATATTGGTGCAAACACAGCAGCAGTGTAATGGGCAGATCCACTTATTCTCCTACAAACACATTTTCTTGAAGGCTTTCCCAGCACCCAAAGCCATTTTAACATAGTTTCCTACTTGCTAGTCTGTGGCACTTCTGACACTAAAGAGGGCTTGTGGTCAGAGATGGATCATCACGCTGTGCATGTTAGCCAGCAGGAAGGCACCTGGTACCTGTGATAATTTTGTCCAACAGAAAACAGGCAGAGCTGTCGGTCTGTGCTCTGACACAGGACACCCGTGAAAGCTTGGAGAAGGCTTTGTGAAAAATAACTAAGCCGAGAGAAGGACCAGGGACAAGCCTCACTTGGGTCCCCCAATGCACATGATGCCCCTTGGCTCTGGAGCAGTGTTTATGCTCAGGTCCGGTCAGCCTCCCACTGAAGGGAAACTGCCTCTCCAGTTTTCATACCACACACCAACTAGGCCTGCGGTGGCACTTGGGGATGGCCAGGATGTGATCGACCCTGTTGCTGTCCCTGGCCCGGCTGAGCCCAGCCCACCCCACTGGGGCCTGCAGGATGGGGCTGGTCAGGAAGGGAGGGCACTGCACTGCCCCCTGGCCCTTACCAACCTCACTCCCAAAGCTCCACCAGTGGTGTGCCCAACATTGTCACAGCTCCAAGCGCTATTCAAACCCACTTCGATTCAAAGCCATTTATGAAATTACTGACAGCAGGAATTTAGTCCGCATCAAGACTTGACAGACTTGCAATAGCAAAAGAAAAAAATTTACCAGAAAAAACTGTTTGCCTTTACAGTTAAATCTGGTTTTGCACATAGTGTAAATATCTAAACCTGCATATGCCTATTTGCAAGGTGTTTATTTTCTACTTAGCTGAGATTTTCAAAGATGACTATATTGGTCAGAAATCACCAGCATTTTCCACAGATGGACATAAGTAAGTCATTATGTCATATATACTAATTACTTTTGATGTTATTTTTCTCGTGTTGCTCTAGATTCATCCAGTCTACTTGACTGGTGTGTAAAATTATCCCTTCCAAGAAGTCATGGGCAATCGCAACAGAAAACTGCTCATCTTTCTCAAAAAAATGCTCTCTCAGTACATACTTGACTTGAAGCCTAGTGGGATTGAACATATGTTTAAGTGCTGTTTTATGTGAACTGGCACCCTTAGTAGCTCTCAGAGTTTCATGGGCATGTACTTGTCTGGCCATATAGAGCAAAAGTGGTTGGAAGACTAAATAAACCACAAACATCTGAAACTTCTTTTCCTTTGTTGCATTTAACAGCAACAAAAAACCTCCAGTCAGATGTAACCAAGCCTTTCATAAACAATCACCAGTTGGCTGATTCTGACACTGCTGTGAAAATCCTTCTACAGCTCATTTTAGTAAAGGACCATCCGTATTCAGGGTATTTATCCAACTTTGCTAAATGCCCCTATCTTACCATAAATGGTTGATGAACTGAAACCCCGTTTGTAACACAGTAACATCCCAGACAGGCACTAGAGATAAGGCATAATGCACTGCAGGACCCTGTAAGAGAGTTAATGGCTGTTTCCAAGAGGCAGCAAAAATAGCAACTGTTGGCAGTGAAAAGTTTTTAGATATATAGGAAGAAGTGATGTGAAATATAGTAACCTCCCCAGGGTTTCTACAGAGCTTACTGAGTAAAATATTGTACTCCAATAAAGAATTATACCTTTTCTTCATTGACAATTGTCTTCCAGAAATTTTCAAAGCATGTATTGTTTTCCATTTAAATCTATGTGTTGACAATAAATACAAAAAAAAAAAAAAAAATCATTCTATTAAGGCTTTTTAAAACATTTGGCAAAAGTACAGGGATTTTAAACCCTACATTTCTGCATAGTTAACCAAACCAGGTACACTCAAAGCAGCTTGTTTGATTTAGTCTGCAGTCCACCACAATCTCTGAAGGCTTAGATTCAAAAGATTCCCAGTAATCTGAGACACTTAATCATGGAAAAATTAGGCTGAATCTACCAGTTCAAACAGGCAAGAGAATAACCCAAAATTTGGTATTTGTTATAGCAGCACAGCAATTAATGAACATATGAACATACTATTACATTATCGTCTAAGCCCTCCAGGCTTTTTGTTTTGGTTTGGGGTTGGGTTTTGTTTTTTTTTTTAATTCATTCATGGGTGGCATCTTACACTTTGCAGCTTGAGGCCTCAGCACCAGGTTAAGAATTGCATAATGTAGCCAAAATTGTCTCTACCTTTGGCATTTGCTGCACACAGTCATAAATCCAAACAGGGTTGCTAAAGATTAAAAGGAAAACAAATGGTCTTCTAAAGACAGTAAGCTAAATTATTACAAATTATACATGTCTCAGTTCAAAATCATTAATGACTCTCAGAGTAAGAGATTAAAAGACAGAAATAACCTAATTAGAAAGGATTTACAGTGGGGAGTTGAATTATTTGTGCTCAGAGCAAGGCAGGATTGGATCTGAAGCACAAGACACAATGCATTGGCAATAAGGATGATGATCAGGAGTGTTAACTAGTACAGCTCTGTCATAAACTACTCACATTTGTGTGAAAAAATGCAGAAAACAACTTGGATACAATCTCTCGTTATCTGAAAACTTAGCCTACTTTGTATTCTCTGAACAAAAGGAATGGTTAATTATGAGCTTTCAGATATTGCTTTCGCTATACCTGTAGTATGTAAAGCAGTGAATTTCAACAGCAATTTTAAACTAAAGCATGTATATTTATAAGCAAACCTTATGTTACATTTGTGAAGGGAATACTGAATAAAAGGTAGCTATACTACTGGGGTTGGATGATTTCTTAGCCATCAGCAGGGAAGCTGCAAAATAATTTTAACTGAACTGAGCACTCAAGGGTAAATTCAGCTTTCAGTTACCCATGTGTAATGCCAATGATTTGCATTCAAGAAACTGTGGGTAGAATTTGGCCTCAAGGAAGTAGCTTGTGTTAGTGCCATAACCTTTGTTTTACAGGGAGTACAACATTTGGCCCAGAGGAGAAATACTCCTCTTGTATACCAGGTAAGCAAATGGGCACAAACCTGCTCAAGACATCACCAGCATAAATCAGAAATAATTTCATTTTCATTTAAAAGGAAACTAACACTGTATGCCACAAAAATCTGCACATATTTGTTCTGATTCTAGTCTCATAGAGGGATTTTTGGATTGGACTCCTTGGACGTGTGACCCAGGTCTGTCGTCTTCATTTAAATTCATTTGT
Organism: Scopus umbretta; assembly: GCA_013400535.1. Lineage (NCBI taxonomy): Eukaryota > Metazoa > Chordata > Aves > Pelecaniformes > Scopidae > Scopus > Scopus umbretta. The sequence continues at coordinate 10,290 of VZTL01072953.1, read as the reverse complement.
AATTTACCTATTAGATGCTGATGGTTGGAATCTAAAGAATTTATTGCTTTAGAGATTATTTATGAGATTATTTAGAGATTATTTATTATACTTTATTTATTGCTTTAGAGATTAAATTCTCTAGTAATCTGCTTTGCCCACACATTGCTACAGCAATACTGCTCCATATTAGTACCATCAATATCTCTGCCTTGGTTAAAAAACTGAGAGTGGTGCCAGAACTAGTCACCTTCCTGATGTTTTTCAGCTCTCTTGATGAAAGACAAAAAGTTGTCTATTTTTCCAGCATAGTGTACCTGCATACCTGTTTGGAAAGTATACCTTCTGAGTGGAGGAGCTTGGTCCTGGTGTAGCTCACACCATAGCGTGGTACCTTGTGTTCCCATTAGCACTGGAGCCCTTCAAGCTCCCTCCACCTTCACTTCAACAGAAGGGAAAATATTTTATATGCACCAAGGGTACGCATAGGGTACTGTATAACATCCAGCTGCGGATTTCAAGGAGTTTCGTATCTAAAAAGAACATGTCTTGCATGCTAAAATGCTATAGGAAAGCACAAAACAAATTTTTGCTTGATTAGAATAGGATTCCCATATGACTATCATCAGCCTACCAGCAATGACCTTGCCTAAAAATTATTTGAATGTGACACTCTCAAATGGAAAAATCTTGGGGAGGAGATAATAGTATCCTTAACATTAATACATTAAATTATTAGTGTCAAAAATGTGTTTAGGAATACATTTTTTTAATTCTGTTTTAGTGCAAGATTGCTTACATTTCTCATGGTGTCTATGCTTTCACCATTATTATTCTGTTCTGCATTTTCATAGAATCAGTGGATCATTTGCAGCCCAAAATGCTCACTGTGTAACACTATGGTTCTAAAAGACTTAAGAGCAAGGCTGAAGAAGCTCAGTGTACTCTTTGCCCCTGCCTATAGCCAACTGGCAGAATGACTTGCTGGTCAGAGGACAGACAAGCCACATTAAATCTATTGTGTGTTTTTATTGCTAGTTCTGGCCAGAAGGCACTGTATGAAGATGACATCCGTTGCCTTATCTAAGTGAAGCTCCGTTAGGAATGAGTAATAGAAATATCCCTGTGGGCACACTTCCCCTTGCTAGCATGCTGCCTAAATTTTCGACTCAAAATTTAGCTGGTATCGCTGTATTTATCACATGTTAACTACAAGTGAAACTCTTATCTAATTATGCTAGCTCTTCCTCCTTATTTCCTCTGGTTAAATTGCCTGTAAAGAGAAGTTAAAAAATAATTCACTAATCTTTCTCTAGTTTTTCTCTAACACTGCTAATCTGTGCTAGCATGCCTTAACTGTCACAAGGTTTTTACACACCCTTAAATGCTGATGTGCATATTTGTCTTCTTTCCCAACTCCTACCTGATTTACAGGTAAGGCATTAGGTACTAACACAAGGAATGAGTTGGTAATCCATTGTAAACACAAGGAGGAGTGTAAATGGTCCAGAGAGGTCTTAAGATTCAAAACAGTCTGAAAACAGTGACAATAGATCTATAAATATTATAAATTGTTGTTTTAGAAAATCTTTGGACAGCAAACAAATGGACATTCTATCTCAACAGAGCTGAGCAGCAACAATATAGAAAAAAAAATCAGAAACTTATTTTATCAGGACCTCTGGACTCACTACTACTTTACAAAAAAAAAATAACAATACTTCAGTCCTACTACTACCATGCTAGAGAAATAACAAGAGGACATTTTCAAGTTATTCTAAAAAAGACCCCAAACTGACTCTGTTACAAAAGCTTTAATACTTGTATCAATATGTTCATGAATGACTGAACTCAAGGTAAACAGAAATGAAGTTTGCTTTTCAAATTCAAAACTCGCAAAACAAATTTTGCATAAAATTTCAGCCTTAGGGGCTAAGTAGATGCATATTCTACTGCTAAGTTTCTTTCCCAAGCCAAAGGCACATCTTGCTTTCAAACTTACAGTACAAATAAAATGTTTTAATGAATTCAAATCATAACCATCCAGTCCCTGAGAACTGAGGAAGCATCAATTTATCTTGTTGAGTCTATTTGAAAGCCATAATATTCCCATTTTAAGGAGATGCATCCTCTGTGAGGAGACCATCTAGTCCCCATCTAGTTCATCATTCAAGAATGCAAGCGTCCTTCCATTTTCACTAGGTTGCACAGTTTCTCATACATGCCATGTAATGCATTTCTGTGAAAGAAAAATCTACCATCAAGAATCCTGGCCTACTGAAATGGTCATCTGTCCTCCACTAACAAGTTATCTTCGTACTGGAAGAGGAACATAATTTAGTAGTTTTGTTCCCATTTGTAACTAATGCAATCCCACATGCTTCACCACAACGACTGTGGAAAACAGTTTCAGCTGACAAGGGGGCTCCAGCTTGCCAGGCTGACCGGTTCAGTAAGCACACAACACTGATCCTTGGGCAGGCAAGCGTAAATTTGGCTAAAGAAGTTTCTTCATGTGTGAGGAGGGAAAAGCATGAACCCACTTTTTCCATAGCACAGTGAGCTAACCGTTTACTGCTCAGCTCCTGCCTTGAGAGCCCAGCCTGGGGGGCATCTCCAGCTGGGGAGCAACCTGGGTAGCTGCTGCCTATGATGGCACTGAGGGGACACGCTTCACCTCAGCAGCTTCTTTGCTCAGCAAGACAGCTTAGCCCAAGCTGAGCTCTGGAAGGTTGTAGATACTGGAGCTGGCTGACTTAAAGCTAACAGAGACACCTTTTGCCTTGCAGCCCCACTCACTTGGTGCCTGCAGAGCAGAAGTTGTCTGAAGACGACTGTGTTTTTCAGGATGACTATTATTTTTCCATTCTGGTCATTGATACTTAAATGATAATTAAGCATGAGACAAATCACTTCAAGACCAAAAAAGAAAGCTGTATATCACTTTTATCCAATACAATAAATACAATTAAAAGGAACTATTGCTGTCTCTCTTAGTTTTCCCTCATATATATCAGCTGTCATTCCTTGAGCTTTAAAGTGCTTGAATAATAAACTTGCACAGAATTGAATTACTTCAGTAGCAAGTTGATTAGTTCCCACATCCAATAAAATGTCTGTGGTATCTCATATATTTGGCATTTAATGTTGTAATTAATAAGTCTTGATCATGTGCCTCTTACAGCCACAGGTCAGTGACAACAATGACATTCCCTTTCTCAGCAGGAAATTGAGCCTCCAAGACATTTTCCTAAGACACTTTCAATTATGATAAATTGTCAGATTTGCTTCAGTCATTTTGAAAACTACTTCAAGTATATCTTCCCAGGTAAAAGCAGTACAAAGATATAAAACAGGTCTTTTTTTTCTTTGTGCAAATCGTATTTTGGGGAGTAGTTTGTATTTTTAGGGTCATTATAGATTCCCAAGTGAAAGGCGTGCTTTGAAATGAACTGATCTCAAGTACATATCTTTCCAACTTAATCTAGCATTTCCAATAGAGGGCCAGATACCAAATTGCTTTAAATCTGTGTAGCTCCATTGATTTCAATGGGTACATGTTCAATTTATTCCACACAGGGACTTGTCCCTTTAATTTAAAATGTTTAAAAGGCAATGTTGCAAAAACATTTACACTCCTTTTCTTTTTAATGATGTATGTAGGAGATTTTTTTTTTTAACCTTGGTTTATTAAATATCAGGGTCTTATTTGCTGCATTTTTTCATAGTCATGTTGACAGTAAGCAAGGCTGATGATGAAAACATTAATGGACATAGAAGTGTGGAACAGGTAGAGGCATTTTTATGAGTTATCACCTAAAACATGTGAGAACTAGTTTAGAAAAAAGGTTGGGGAAAAAAAGGAAAGCAAAAAGTCGCAATGCCACGAAACCAACATTACTATAGCTACTTCTTTGGCGCCCACAGTAAAGGAACTTTGTTTTCCTAAATAGGAGTGAGGTTACCAAGGTCACATTGTTTACACAAATGCATTTTTAAAATAATGTTCCTGCATATCAAAAATTTTAAATACGGAAGGTAAACTAAGGTTATTAATTTTGAATTTCTAGTAAGAGTGAAAGGTTGCAATAAAAATGGGGAGAAAACTTGCACCTAACCCCTCTGATGCAATGTGCCAAAGACAGAGGTAGAGGGAGAAGAGGAAATAAAGCATCCTTAATATTTGCTTCCCTTGCCTGGAACTTTGTTCAGTTACACTCTGATCAAAAAATGTTTCCTCTGAATTGAAGACAAATGGTTGACAACTCTGTAATTATCAATCTGGCTGCACATACTCAACTTTTACAGTCCCAACTTGCTGTTCACGTATGTAATGTTGTCAAACCTGACATTTATCCAGCATGGCTTAGACTCCAAGAAATTAGTCATTTTAAGAAGTAACATAGTTTATGTCCTCTTCAGTCCTGTCCTAGTTTTTCTTTTAGTCTTGAGGGAGTGACTTTATCAAGGTTTTCTTTCTTTACAACCACAAGAGCTAGAAACTTATTTCTGTCAAAGCTGAAATTTTTATACAGTCATGTGTCTGTAAGAGCTGGGATGTTAAGAGAAAAAGGAGTATGAAATATCATGAAACCTGCTGTTACTGCAATAAACAGTAAGAACTTACAAGACAGTATGATACAGCATAAAATAGTCATACTTCCCTCAAAAAGAAGAATCCCCCAAGCTCAGGAAGCAGGTTATTAGTCTTAGAAGTTTTACAGACTAAAACCTCATGACAGAGAGCTTAGTGCTTTGCCCAAAATCATCGAGCCAATTAAAAAAACAAAAAAACCAAAGCAAAACAAAAAAAGCCTTGGCCTTGGAACTAAAGGTCTTCAGGTTTATCACCTGCTGACTGGGAGTGAAAATGCTGTCTCTAGCTCTCAACCTCTTGCTTTAGACATGGAGTCAAAATCCCCTGAAGAAATAATATATGTTACTTGTTTTAGGAGGCAACTGTAGGTGCTGGAGATACTAAGCACTGAGAAATGGCAAGTGAGGACATCCAAAGTTTTGTAACAGAGTCTGATTTAGTGCACCCCAGCAGAGTTTTGAGGCACCTTCACACATCTCTTCTTTCTTATGTCAACACCATGCAGCAGGTGCAGTGTTTCACTTAGACCTTTCACTTAGCACCCACTAACACTCGTAACCCCAAATGGTACAAGCCAAGGCTGGACATACCAGCCCAGGTTCTACTGCAATCAACTATTGCTCTATGCACTGTGCCTAAGTGAAAAAACTCTACTGCTTCTGGATGCTAGATGGGAGACACAGTAATCCCCACCTCTTCCAACTTTGGAATTAGCTCGTGCAGAGCCACTTCTGACAGTATAGGTATGTCCTCAGACTTGTATCTCAGAGGACAATAACATTTAACACAGAAGCACGTGTATTGCTACTAGGGCTCATGAATTTTTGAACAGACAGTAAACACTTATTTTAGGCTAAAGAGTATTACCACTATTCCCTCATGTTCTTTGTATGTATAAACCAGACACAAGTTCTTGCATCTTTTGTTGGTCTCAGATCCTTCTCTATATTTAAAATACTACACAGTGAAGTTTGTTTTGATACTGTTCTACGGTGAAAAAATTTACCGGTTATGAGAGTGTTTAAGATGACCTCCCACCTCCTCCAGATTCTACAGTATTTTTACCACTACTCCAGAGAAGTAGTCATTATACTTTATAAATGTGAACTGTAATTCATTTAGCAAATTAAAAAAATATATAAATAAACTGCTGAAACACTTCAAAAAGAATGATATTTGCATTACATATTAGTAAGAAAGATTCAGAAAATTTGTAGGAGACTGAAACCAAATATCTCCTTGGAAACAACCAGTAAAGAACATGGACACCAACGTTAAACAATTCCAAAGAAATTAAAACAACAACAAGAATATTTAGAAGGACAATTACTAGAATTATTAAAAAGGAAATGAGATAAATATCATAGACTGGATACAATATAGATGGAGCATAAGGAGATGAAAGGCAAATGAGGGAAAGAGAACAATAGCACAGAAAACATTCACTATAATAGCAGAAAAAAATTAAGAACCATCAGTGAAACCTCCTTTTGTACTTTGATTCTTGTAGGTAAACAACCTGACTGTGATGCTAAGATCCCACAATTCTGATCTGCAGCAATTGCACACAAAGGTTCAATTAAAGGAATTCCTATCCCTTGGCTTTATAATGTGCTGCTTTCTAATTTGTATAATTCTTCTTGAATTCATATGATAATCTGAGTTGTTTAATATCTCCTGTTTCTAATACACAGAACCTGGTAAATAATTTTTCATGTTATAAACTACAGTAACTAAGAGGGTCTTCATCTGTTAACTCTCTAAATATATTGGCGAGTTGTTGCTTAAACTCCCAACACCACCCACAAATGAAATGATTTCTTGAGAACAAGGAGAGCAGAAACTCTACACAGGCTTCTGTTCTACCTAAAACAGAGATCTGGCTGTCGCATCCAGACAAACTCATTCGCTTAAAATTCATCAGGTTTAAAAGAAGTGTGGGAAGGCGCTACTTAAAAACGTAAGCTGGCTGTGCACAAGGACTGTCCTTTCTTATATAAAAAGCCATTCCTGGTGTCATTCAGACACATACACTTCTCACAGTAAACTTTCTCTACGCAAAGTCATTTCACATCCATTTTGCCCACACCAGAGATACCTTCATCACATCAATCTTCACTCACTGCTTTGTCATAAAAACCCTGACTCACCCTTATTCATCTCACTTGTCTGACTCACTGGCTAGCAGGGACTAGGAATTTTACTGTGACAAGCATATTAAATGGAAATCAAAGTGTCTTGCCTAACTTGGATGCTTTATACACAAAAATCTCTATAATACCAACGTTTTATGTTTTCTTTTTCAGGATGCAAGGGAGGAAGATTTACTTTGGAGACCACTTGATCTGAAACAAAACAGTGTTGTCTTTTTAAACCATACCATGCCTCTTCATTTTGGGCTGGATCCACCACCATTCTGTTTTCTGGAGCTGCCACGGCATCTCACAGGAGCAGTAGTTTGTTTCTTCCAGAACTCACCTTTTCCCTGCTGGTACCTTTGTTGAATTACAGCTACATTTACACACCACAACATCCCCTCCAATTAAACTGTTAAACACACTGAGTTACAAGACTACAATGCCTGATGGAGGATATAGTTTGAGCCCAAATCTGAGCCACAGTTGTGAATTTCAGTTTTCGTAAGGCGCTGGTCCCACTCAGACAGGCACAGTCTAATGTCCAGCCTGAAAACTTTTGAAAGTTCAGGGTTTTTTAGAATTTTCCATTCTAAGAAATATTTTTTTTCCCCTTTCAATCCAGGGAAACATGAAACGTTGAAATCACAGTTTTTCAAACTCTTTCACACCACTTCAGTTACCATCCAACTTTCATACCCCTACTGCCATCCACAATGAACCTTAATCATAGAATCATAGAATTGTCAAGGTTGGAAAAGACATCTAAGATCATCTAGTCCAACCATCAACCCAACACCATGTCCACTAAACCATGTCCTGGAGTGCTACATCTACACTTTTGTTGAATACCTCCAGGGATGGGGACTTCACCACCTCCCTGGGCAGACAGTTCCAATGCCTCACCACTCTTTCCTAATATCCAATCTAAACCTCCCCTGGCGCANAGATAAAGACACTAAACAAGGCTGGCCCCAGTACCGAGCCCTGGGGAACACTGCTTGTGACCGGCCACCAACTGGATTGAACTCCATTCACCACCACTCTCTGGGCACGGCTATCCAGCCAGTTTTTAACTCAACAAAGGGTGCACCTGTCCACACCATGAGCTGCCAGCTTCTCCAGGAGAATGCTGTGGGAGACACTGTCAAAGGCTTTACTAGAGTCCAGGTAGATAACATCCACAGCCTTTCCCTCATCCACTAGGTGGGTCACCTGGTCATCAAAGGAGATAAGGTTGATCAAGCAGGATCTGCCTTTCATGAACCCATGCTGACTGGGCCTGGTCCCCTGGTTGTCCTGAACGTGCCCATTGAGTGCACCCGAGATGAACCGTTCCATAATCTTCCCGGGCACCAAGGTTAGACTGACAGGCCTGTAGTTCCTTAGATCCTGCTTCTGGCCATTCTTGTAGATACACCCATCCTTTTCTGTCCTGTCTGCCCTCCCAAAATCCATCCATTTGCTTCCCACATGCACCTTCTCCCTCTTCCTGGCAGTCAGCAACTGCAGCTGCCCCTTAGCCTGAGTTAGAGTTCTAAGTCAAAAATAGAGTTACAAAACTGGGCCCCAGCCTGCTGGGAGAGAAGGGAAAACTGTTCTCCCCCAGAGATTTGGGAAGATGAATAGAATGGAGGGGCTGGAGTATGAGGCAACCTATTAGAGATACCCACACAGCAGGGAAACAGATGTCCCATGGACTGAACCTCAGCTGGTTGCAGCATGAAGAGAAACTGGCACAAAGAAGAGGCAGGAAGGATGAAGTAATTGCTGATCTTTACAAGCCCTATTTAAAATACCATTCATAATGGTGATGACAATCACTTTCTGCACACAGGCACAAAGGGCTTTTTCTTCCATGGCACTCTGACAGTTTAGGCAGGAAGAGAGAGGTGGCTAGTGGAAGTAAATTGTCAGCGATCTGTCACCAAAGAGCAGATTGCTTTTCCCCTCCTGAATTTTCCCTCCTGAGTTAAGATTAGTCTCTATTGAAACCTAGGGTTCTCTTCATCACCAGCCAGCACCCACAGAGATGAAATTTCTTTATCAGATCTCTCTAAATAACTAGTTGAAGCTCAAATAATTCTGACCTTAGGAAGAGGAGGAATGGTTGTTGCCAAATACTGAAGAACAAAGCATGCTGTAAAATAAAGCTCCATAACAAAAAATCATTAAACCTATTTTTCTACATGCAGGCTGCTGTAGTACAAATTAAACCCAGTGCAATCACAAGGGAATTAAGGCCAATAAAATTATCGTAAATAAATTACTAGTCTTAAAACTACTTCGATTAGTCTATATTTAGCCACGTGTACAATAACAGAAATTAATCTGAAAAGATTCAGTTACACATGAAATGCTGCAGAGTACCAGGAGTTTCTGAAAGCAGTGGAAAGTCTCCTTTGTTTTATTTGACTTTGTTTTGATAATCACTTTGCTGTTTACCTAGGTATAATTGTCATCTTCTTTGCAGAATACTAAGATCCATGTGGAAAACAGAAATGTCTGCTAATTATTTCCTTCTAAAAGCAAACAAGAGAATGAAATGTCTTGTATAATTGAATTTGAAAAATGCCAGGAAAGTTTGTTCTCTTTACGGACAAAGTTAAAGCAAATTATTTTGGTGAGGGCTGAAAGATGGGGTGGGGGGAACACAAGTTTCCATTTAATTTACAGGTGCACACACGTTTTGTCTTTAGTTGTCAAAAGACAGCCTTTCCATAACAGGCTACAATAAACAGATGAAAAAAAAAAAAGCAAAGCTTCTGTCACAGGGGCTCTACCTTTGTTCTGTATTTGTGCAACGCCCAGAACACTGAAGCTCTGGCTTCTAAACCAGATATAAACAAACATGGAAAGAAGTGAAAGAATAACATGAGAGAAATCAAATAGAAGGGTAACTTGAAAGAAGAAATAAAATTGTATTTTTGTTGTTTAACCCTTATTTGTCTAGCTTTTTATGCTGCCTTAGAAAAAAGCTATCTTATTACAAGTCAGCAGTATTTGCAACAGCCTCCTTCACAGCACTTCAAAGATAGCACCAATGGAACATTAAATACATATATATTTATATAGCAATCACAGTCTGTAACATAATAGCTCAGTTTTTTTCCCCATGGAGCATGGCCCACTTTTACACAGCAGAGCCCACGAGAGCCTTGAGTTATATAGGTCAACACATTGAACTTCTCTAAATATTGACAAGGAATCTTGTCATTTGTTCTCACCATGTAGTGTGTCAGTATTTGATACGAATTTATGGCCTCCAGAAACCCAAAATGTCTACTTGATCTCTAGGACAAGAAAGAGAGCCCACCCGCAGGAAAGGTGCCTGCTGGTGGCCAATAAGCTGCTGCTCATCAGCCCCAGTCCATTGGCTTCTACAAATATTCTGCCTCACTGACTGGACCCTGCAAAGTTAAATCAAACCCTTGTAGCACAGCACAACTGGGATAAACCTTTCTCCCAAAAGTTGTTCTTCTTATCTTTTTCAACACAGCAACAACTACCACAAAAAAGAATGTTGGCAATTTTTCTGAACTGGACTACTCCTAACAGTGGCAACAGCATTCTTTTGAA
>VZTL01072948.1:25569-65609 GCA_013400535.1 Scopus umbretta | reverse complement strand
GAAGGAGATCAGGTTGGTCATGCTGGCTGGGCCCGAACCCCTAGTTGACCTGTAATCCCTGTCTGACTTGGTCCTAAGAAGCACCATTTGTTTTGGGGGTATCTCTTACATGCTCATTACAAAATTATGAACTTTACAACGGCAAATTGAGAAGCTATCACATACCCTTTCCCCCACTACCAATCTGCCTCTTAGAGTTGTGATGAAATCTTCATCTTTTCCTCAACTAACCAGCAGAGAGAGACAGGATACCTTCTCTATTATGAGTAATGATGCTCCTGGAGCAACGTCTACATTGGTCATTGGTATTTTTTCAGGATTTCCCACACGTGTCCTAACCAGGTGGTACTCGGAGACCTCCTGAGCAGGAGCAGAAATAAAGCTTGAACTGGCTTTAAAACCCACTACCAGCTGTAAAGACAACAAAAATCCTCCAGCAACCACATGGCAGAGGATCACAAACCTTTCCAAGAGCAACCTCCATTGTCTCTATTTCTACATCCTCTAGACTGTTCCTCATGTGTCACCGTGGTGGTCATATCAGGCAAAACTGCTGTTGGCCTCCTCTGTACAAAAAAGACACCTTAAACACCATGGATTTCTCAACTTTCCCTAAGGCTAACAGCCAAAACCGAGAGCCAGCCCATCTGGCTCCTCTATGAGCCACGCAGACAGTAGTGCCGAGGCAGACGTGCCAGCAAGAGTGACTCTGAACAGCTCACAGGGAGGTTTCATGAGCTGAGAGGCTGAACTTTCATGCTGCAACAGCTCATTTCATGATTCTCCAGGAAGAGGTGGGCTACAGCTGGCAGCTACAGTCACTACAGGCATTACCAGGAACATATTCCCTATCACTCAGTGATAAAACCTTACACAAAAAGTCAGAATACTATAAATATGAAATTTTGTTCGTTAATAAGGCATAGCCAGGCTGATTTAGTTTCAGATCTCGCATCAGCCAAACACAACTTTCAGACGTGAAACATTTATAAACGTCTGCATTTAATTAAAATGGTAAAACTTCTTAAAATAATTCTGTCTGACATGTTAAACCACATGAAATTCAATCAAAGCTGCACCACATTTACAAAAAGTTTTACAAGGTTCTCATTGTATAAACTATATTAAATTTTAATACCAGCAATGATGTACTTACAACAAAAACAAAGCAAAGCACACACACACACACACACAAAAAAAAAAGCTGGTTTAGCAGTATCTCCATATATAACTGAACCTAGCCACTGGCTAGTGGTTGAGTGGCTACTTTCCCCGGAGAGGGATTCATGAAACATGCTGTAAGAATACTTCAGAGTAATCAAGGTTTCATTTTTTTTGGTTAATATATTCATTACTGCTCAGAACTGCACTATATATAAAAGGAGAATAATCAAGAGCCATCTTTTATGTGCTTTTCTCCATGTCCCGTCTCCTAATGAATTGTCAATAATTTTGAAGTTATGAATGACTTCATGATTAATTTAAGATGGTTTATATATATTTTTATATATGTATTTATAGTTTGTATCATTTATAACACAATAAAAAATTAGGATTTTTAAGATAGTTCTGTTACGCTTTCCTGTTGGGATAGTTATATGAATGCCTTTGGGAAGAAAGCATTGTTTTCCAATAATATGCCAAGATTTGACATTGTTGACATTGTTTTGACACAGTGATTCAGCATAAACTGCTGAGTCCATTCATGTACTATCAACTATGTTTATAAAAGCAAAGAGGGATAACCCAAGAACTCTCATGTGTTTTATGTACAATTTATACACCAGGACTGCAACCATAAGAAATCTGAAGCTTCACCATGATCTCATTCATTTTTAAATGGAAGGTTGTGTTGACTTCAGCCACTTAGGGTTTATACCCATAGTCTGTATGGGGTTAACATGTTATGTGTGAATTGATGCAAGTGCAGCAAGATAGCCTTATTGCTAATATTTTATGAGCCATATGAGGTCCCAACCAAAGTCTGAAGCTAGAAAGGGCAGAGGTAACCAAGCCTTAAACTAATTCTGACTGTAGGTTACATCAGGAATTTGTCAGATGGCCTAAATAAAGAGGTTAACGCAAACAAATCCAGAAGTGTTCTGCATAGCCACTATAACAAGTGGCCTTCAAGGAGCATTTGAGTAACACTTTGATTATTAGACATGCTAGTAATACTAGTTATTTTCAAGTGCAGCACATCTCACTCAAAAGCATCCAAAAAACTCTACAAAAACAAATTAGTTGGGAGATGAAGACATTTGCTACTCAAGAATGTTCTGGGGGGAGACTGCACACTAGTTTTCCCGAACTGCACACCCCCATAAAGCAAATGGCCCTCTGTCCCTGTCCTGCCACCACTTGAGGAGAGGATATTAGGCTAATCAACATATCTTTATAGTCCTGACATCTTAAGGATGTTTGAAGCCAGAGCATAAACCCAAGTGCAGTTTTTGCCACTGGGTTTGATCATTTTGAAAGGCTGAACTGGCACAGGCTGAACTCTACTAAAACATAGAAGTCCATTAAATTTTTGTTCAAATAGCTGTTTGAGCTATCTTAATTAGATGTTCCAGCATTACAACAGAGAAATATAGCACAAAGCCACACAAAACAGAAGTGGCAGGGAAAGGATGAAGAGGGTTTAAGTATAGAAAAGAATTGAGAGAGCTTAAGTATAGAAGAGAATTGGACTAAAAAAGCCTACACCACAGCACTGAGTTTGTTGAAAGTAACTTTGCTGGAGAACAGCAATTGCAGGACAAGACAGACATAATGTGAGAGTATTGACAACAGGCCGGGGTTTTAGTAGAGCTGCATCAGGAGTGAAGGATAACACACTGTCTGGGTTCCTTCTTAATCAAAGATGATATATTTTCTAGTTGGACACTTAGCACCTATAAACTACAGTGTTTTTAGTATTGTTTGCTAAAACAAGCACGGTTGTTCTTTGTCTTTTGGAGGGGAAGAAAGAAAAGTGCCTTTTCACTTTCTGATGCTTTTATCCTATTATGTGGGGTGTGAGAAATCCAGTGTAATCATGCAGGCCTATATCCAGATGAGTCATCCATGTGAAATGTGTACTACCCCATGTGAAACAAGTTGCCTATTTTGATTGGGATTTTTTTTTTCCTATTATTATTATTATTTTTGAGTCATGTGGTAAATGTCTGGATAATGCTTCTACACCAGTCTGCATACAGTTGATCTGTTCCAGGAATTAGAAGGAAAACTCTAGTCAGCTAAAAGGATATGCTGAAAATATAGCAATGTCTACAGTCTAACCTGCCTCCACCTGTCCACCCACGCAACTACCTGTGTCAGGAAAGAGGTGAGTAATATTTGCTCACTCTTAGGAACTTGTTTAACATTACTGAATGATTCATAGAAAGAGAGATGGTGGAATAATAACAACTTTTAAGGACAAATGAAAAACAAGAAGAAGTCTGTTCAACAGATATACATTCTTTGGTATGGAATATAAGACCATGGCTGACAGTCCAGTTCTCTGTTCTCTTCTTTAAAGATATTTTTCACTCACAGAGTTCTTTACACAACTAGAAAGATTTGCTTGGTATCACTGCAGCACCATTTATAAAAGTGCATCAGGTCAAGAGAAGCATAAAGCCTATTCTCCTTTCCTGATTGATAGTTCTTCATGATCACAAAATGAATGCAATAATAAAACCCTTTCCCCCACCACACTCTGATGGAAATAGATCATGTGCGCAATTGTGATAAAGCCATGCCAACAGAAAAATCTCTTGGCTTCACTTTTTTTTTTTCCCCTGAAGTGGAAAAAACAAAAATTATAATAGAAACCCTACATTGCTCCTCAAAAAGATTTTAATGTGAAGAAATCAGTACCAAAGAACACCCTTCCTGTTCTTCGTGTGGGACTGAACAGGACCACAGGCTAGTGACAGCATTAGACTCCTAAATGCTACAACAGTCACAAAAGAAGGACTTGATGCTCAATGGGTTATCAAAGCATTAAGATAATTTTATTGAGCAACAGGTAAAACAGAGATGGATAACATGAGTTGTGTTTTTTTTTGGTGAGACAATAAACCTAAAGCCCACACACTTTTGTGATGCCCCCAGTTCCACCTGTAGCTACTTTTCACAAAGATATTGATGCTTTTTCTATCAGGCCAGCTTCGCATTGATTAAGGTCACTCCTCAAAAAAATTTAGTAAAACGGGTCAGCTTCTTGCAATCTGCACTTCCATGCAAATAGAAGCAACAGAATATAAAATGGTGGTGACATTTTTTTTTTTTGAAACATTTTATTTATTTACTTAAGGTATTTTTGTAGGCCTGAATTCAGGACAGCATACCTCTCCAGGAGAGACACTTGTATAAGTATTTGGCTATTGGTAGGCATGTACTTCAGCACTTCCCTGAATTAAGATGATGTTAAGATTGAGATGCTATGCTGTATCCTTTGCTCATGTGAAGATGCTGAACTTGCCAGAACAAACACTGTAGATGTAAATGAAGTTTTTAAAACAGTTCCTACTATTTTGTAGCTTAGTACTCAGTTTTCAAATCTGGCAGACCAAGATCCACCCGCAGACACTTTAAAAGGGGCCTTGTATAATAACATAAAAAGAACATACAGCCTCTGCTAACATCCACACTCAAGTCGCTGCATGTCTTAGCTTGAAAACAAACAAACAAAAAACCCACCACAAACCACACACACCCCAAAACCCAACCAGAAACCCAAACCCCCAAAACCCATCACCCTTCAATATTGTAAGATCTCTAAACTTAGATTCAGAAGTGTAAATTTAGGCATTCAAGCTTGAAAAGTTGCCTCTGCACTTTCAAAGAAGAACAGGAACCTGACATGGTGCTTTAAATCATTGTCTCTTAAATAATAGTGTCAACTAATGCTGACTCTCCTCAGATATTAGATTAGGTGATCAGACAGGCTTTTCATCAAGCAGTGCTTTACACAACTGGAAAATCCTACTCTTTTATTATACAGCCTAAAAAAAACCCATTCATTTCACTTCTGTTCCTCTTTTTTCCTTTCAAAAACACTTCAATACTTTGAAAAAAGATAATAAAAAGCAATCTACAGAGTTGTTCTTATCTTTTGTAGTAAAAATTCCTTTCATGGTTTGTTATACATATATGAACACAGATGTTTCATCAAATTAGCTTGTGGGTATGCTCAGATCTGTTTAATGTCTGGCAAATTGCAATGTCCATTTACAACAAAACACCAAATAGAGAATATGGCAACTTGTGGAATCCAATTCCTTTAGGATATAAAATTGTGTATCAGGAAATTGCATTTTTGCATCTCATTCTGTCTTTGGATATACAGTACATCCTCTTGTTTCATTCGACCTCAGAAACACCCAAGTAGCCACGGTTCATAATTCCTTTGAATTAAACATCAGTGTTTTCACCTCTGTTTAATTGCTTAGTTACTCTCATAATTAAAAATAAAAAGACATTTTTATCAGCCCTCACTATCAACTTGAGCCTACACTGGTACGCAATTGGCAGCATCAAAATATTTGAACAACCTGGTTTTGGTTCAACTATTTTGGCTCATAAGAATAATCGTGCTGCTTTGCTCAGTTCTGGTGAGGCCTCAAATGCAGAATTGAGTCAAGTTTTCAGCACCATGCCATAGGATCAATCAAGGCAAATTTGCAAGACCAGAAAAATGGCTAGCATGAGAAAAGGATGAAAAAAATGGTCTTGTTTACTCTGGAGGAGACCAGGGAGGAGAAAGGGGAGCAGAGACGTGATGACAGCCTTCAAGTATGTAAGAAACAGTTACAGAGACAATGGAGATCAATGTTTTCCATATGCACTTGAAGTAGCTTGGGGAGAATTTGGCTTAACTTGCAGCAGCTTTCTCTAAATATCTATTTATAATGGTTGTGAAGCACTGGAAAGGCTACTTAGAAAGGCTGTAGAATATTATTTATTAGGAATTTTTATGAGCTGGTCCAGGTATGTTGATTCCAAGCAAGGAATAGTTTATATTTTTTTAAATGTTGGACACATCCTGCCACAGACCATGCATCATGAGAACTACGGGGAATACCTCACATCTAATTACTGCATTTCTTATTCAAAGGGAAGAAGGGCAAGAACTTCTGAAATTTCAAGAAGGAATTATGTGTTACACAGATCCTACTGCTCTAGTGAACTTCTCTTTGGAGAGAGAAAAGCAGCCAAGATCAGGCTAGGAAAGGCCTGATCATGCAAATCCACTAGCCAAAATTACTACACAAGAAAAAGAAAAGGGAGCTGTAGTCAAGGTTACTTCACCAACAGCAACATCTCCCAAGTTCTTGAGATGAAGATTACCAGGGAAACGCAGAGCATTTGCATGAAGGGCCCCAAACTCCAGGGTTCATTGGCCAATACATGGATTAGAAGCATCATTCGACTGATCATCAGTGGATAAGTGGATTACAGATGTTATCTGAAGGACTGTAATCTACCCCAAAGGAAAGGTTATATATCTCCATCTCTCAGCAGTACCGTGCTCAGACTGAAGCCTTGCCTTTATAACTAGAGCAATTTTAATTCCGCCTACAAGCGTCAGTGGCTTAACATTCACAAGCATCACAAGATAATGTAGTCACTCTGGACCTTAAAAACAACACACAACACTTGTGTAACAAATAAGAAATAGGTTCAGTTAAATACTCTGGCAGTACTTAGGTGGAGAAACAAGATACAGTTGTAGCAGAAACGTTGCATTACCAAAGCACTTCCATGTCCCCGTTAGTTTGGTGTCCTCTCTCAGCAAGTGGCGTGCTTAAGAGAAAGTGTGTGATTCTCCAGAGGGGGACATAAAACTCTGACAGTAGACCAAGTTGTGATGACTTTGCCATAGGGAGGAAGTTCATCCTGGCTACAGCTGGTGATCAGCTCATGTCCTTGGACACAAAGATTCATCATACTCTTAATATTTTCTTGACCAGTTTAAATTCAGGTGCTGTTCCTGTCAGTTTTCTAGAAATAAATAGTCTCAGTTCTTTTTTTCCTATTTATCTTAATACTAACAGACTATGGGCTACCTCCTCTCCCATTTATGAGAGCACTTTCCCTTTGGTGACTAATATCTCTATGGCAAATACAAGAGTGACCATATATAGAAAGCAGAAGCAAGTAGTTCCGTGTTTGTAAAGCTGCCTTTCAATGAAATTCAAAAAGTGAAAATAAGAAAAAGGGCATGTATAAAGGCAGGCACTACCTTTTTGTAGGCTTCACACACAGTCAGGCCCCAGCAAATCGGGTTTCCCCCTTCTTAAATACATTTACCATATAACTTCTGCTACAGGGAATAGTACTTATCACCAGAAAGGCCAGTACTAAATTATTTGGCAAGGAGTCTCATGAAATGTGATAAAGTGTGACTGAATTTGGCCCCCTAATCTCCATCTCACTGATTTTCAGAACTTGCTGCCTAAGCATATTAATTACAAGTGCAGTAGATGAAGCATTATTTTTATTTGAATGAGGAGTTCTTGTGACATTATGAGAAATGAAATAAAGGACCACCCATTTACATTTCTTCTTTATTTGTTATTCCAATGTTAGTTTGTGACTCTGAGAAATAGGCATAAGAACTGAAGTAGATACCACCCACCATTTGATAAAAGTAGATGTTCCAATTCCTGATCACAATTGTAATACATAAAATAAAAAAGCAGAACAGAAATAACTATTACTTTCATAGCACCTTTTTTTGAAGCTGTCAAAGCGATTAGCAAGCATTTATTAGTCTCACAACAGCCCTATGAGACACTTAAGATACAATATTATTTTATGGAAAGACTTCTACACTACAGCAACTAGTTCAATAGGTGAATTTACTTATAACACAAATATACTTTTTTTGTACCCTACTTTCAGTCACTTCTTTTTCACTGCCCTTCCCCTCCCCCACCCCCCCCTGGTGGGGATTTTTATTTATTTATTTTACATGATCATGTACACAGAGTTCTGTACTGATTTCTTACAGTTAACTCCAAACTGTACAAAAGCTTATGCATATGAATCAAAGAATATGGACTATATTGAAACAGAGAGAGTATGAAGTAGCAACCCCACTAATCCCTGTTGAACGTGGCAGGTGATAAATGCCACATTCCAGCAAAATTAGTACCTCTCCCTCTTTTTCTGGGGTGGGAAGGAGGGGAGAAGGAGGTTATCTGAGGTGATAGGACTGGTATGCAATCAGGAAGCCCAGCAGAGGATTCTTTTGATTCTGGAATATAAAGAGAACTTGAGCCAGACTCAAAAGACCCATCTCATTCATGTCAATCACATCACTGTAGGCCCTCTCAGAGACAGTTAATACCCGTTCTACACAACTAGCTAGAGGATTACATTTGTTCTTAGAATAACCCCTCCAAAAAAGCTGTAAAGACAGTTCTTTGCCATGTATTAGACAAACATCTTCAATTCCTCCCATAAAAGGATGTTTGCAAGAGATATATGCAAATCAAAAGCAATGTTAACACAGGCTTATCTTACGTAACACGTATTATCACATATTATGTACATTTGGAACTCACCTGTAGACCCAAACATATTAATTGCAAGGAATATAATGACATTTTCCAGCCAAAATGAAAGACTGCTGCAAAAGCAAAGGATAATATAGAGCAATATATCATCTTACTTTTTTCTTAATTTTCTTTCAAATGGTTTAGTTTGCTTTATTTTGATGGAGAGTTAAAAATTGTCGTTGTTTATATAATGTTCCTTATGCAGACATCCTGTAGTGCCTTACACTATGACAGATGTCCATTCTACAGATGCCATATAGGCAAGCCACAGTAGACGTGCTGTTCACAGCAGCACAAGTACTTAACATACTGGCAGCTTCTAGCCACATCACTTTTAATATGCTGGACTTTTCTGAGAATTTCTGCGAGAGCTTAATTTCCAGCTGGAGGACTGGAGCTGATGGACAAGAGGGAAAAATATCACCTCCAAGGTTAGGCTAAAGATCAGATAGGCCCTTTCTGGCCTCCTGGGTTGTCAGTGTCACTGGCCCTCCAGCAGTGGATATTAACCTGATACTGACAATGCCAAAAACACGCTGCCGTCGCTCAACCACAAGGGTACCACACCAACAAGAGTCACGTGATGTACCATTTCACAGCAAAGTCATCTATCTTGGTTTCAGCTGGAATAGAGCTATTTTTCTTCCTAGTAGCTGGCATACTGCTGTGCTTTGGATTTAGCATGAGAACAATGCTGATAACATTGATGTTTTAGTTGTTGCTTGGTAGTGCTTACGCTAGTCGAGGACTTTTTCTTTCAGCTTCCCATGTTCTGCCAGGGGCACAAGAAACTGTGAGGGGGCACAGCCAAGATAGTTGACCCAAACTGACCAAAGGGCTATTCCATACCATATGACGTCATACTCGGTATATAAACTGGGGGGGGTTGGCCGGGGGGCAGCAATTGCTGCTCAGGGACTGGCTGGCCCTCGGTCAGCGGGTCAGTAGTGGTGGTATCACTTGTTTTTTTTCCCTCCCTGGGTTTTGTTCTTTCTCTCTCATTGTTCTTTTTTCCATTACATTTTTATTACTATTATTGTTATTATTGCTTTATTTCAATTATTAAACTGTTTTTATATCAACCCACGAGTTTTCTTACTTTTACTCTTCCAAGTCTCTCCCCATCCCAACATGGGGGAGAGGGGGAGCAAGCAGCTGTGTGGCGCTTGGTTGTCCACTGAGGTTAAACCATAACATCATCCTAAAAAATCCACAATTTCCCATGACAGGTCTTCTGGGGTTTACAAGCCTAAAGCCCTTCTTGTCCTTGACTTCTCTAGCAAGAGGTCCCACTAGGCACCACAGGGCAGTCACCGGCCACATCAGGTGGGGTTCTTGTGGCCCTATTGTCACTGTTGCAGAAAGGGCAGAGCAGCCTGTATCCTCCTATCACCATTTCAGCTTTCACATTTCCCTCTCACCTCAAGCACTAGGCAGCAGCCACAGCTACAGCACTGTCTGTATATACAGTATTAGGAGCCATCCGTTTCAAATGCTGACTTGGACGGGTGCCACACACCCCCTGGAAGCATCTGCATTTGAATTTAAAGGGGTGGGTGAGTGACAGCAAAACTAGCTGCTTCTTCTGACAAGGCTTTGGCAGATCATTGGTTGTCATCAAACCTATTGCGTTTCTTGCTCCCTGCCAAAAATTCCACCTACATCCCTGATGGCAATTAGTCCTTTGTAGGTGCTAATGAATAAAAGCAGCACGCACACTTTACAGACTTAAAAAGAATACCCCAATCCATATATTAATTCCATATATAAACTCACATGCACACATAGTCCTCCCTTCCCCTATCCACATGCCATTGCGCTCCCACACCCAAACTCGTGCTTAGAAAAAAAAAGCAAGCAGCAGTAAGATGATCATCCAACTGTGTGCAAGTAGGGTTTTTTTTCATGAATCATTATCTGTTTTTCCATAACTCATCTACTGCAAAAAGTATTGCTTTATGAATGCAGAAGGCAGCCTACATTTTGGATAATGAAGCACATTCATCGCATGCTTGAACCTTTCAAAGGTTCAGACATTTCACACACTCCCTCTAACCATGATTTTTCTGCAGTGTCCCAGATCATCTGGGCTACAGCAATATGACATAACCACACTTCAGGCAAATACACTGACAATTTCCATAGACAGGAAAATGGATAAAATAGGGGCACCATGAGACTTCAGCACCACAGTACTTCCAAGTCAACAAACTGAGCTTTGCTTTCACACTTGTGTAATTCTCAATTTTCTGTTTTATGTCAATTTTAAAAGACAAGGCAATCAAAACAGTATGATGAAATACACTCTATATGAAGCCAGTTAAAGTGTTCTTATTAACTTTTCCCATCACAAAAATTCAGTTGTATCATAAGCAAACCATTTTACAGGACTGTATCAACTGCAAAACCAAAAATCTAGGGGGAAACATCACATTTTGACTTTCTTGTTAATGCTACAACCACTTTTACAGTACTCAATTAATTAGAAGTAGAGTACTCAGCATCTTAGCATCACATTTCCAGACCAGATTTCACAGACTCCAAAAGGCTTCAGAAGGTCAGCTTTAAATTAGCACTTTGTAGAAAATGCCTTCATTCAGCCTCACTAGATTACAGTGGGTTTTACCCTTCTCCACTGGCTGGAACACAGGCAGGAACAGCTCAGAAGTTGAAGGAAAGCGGGCACAAGCTGAATGGCACCGCCTATCATCAGCCATAATAAGCTGTAGCTGTTGTTGTATTGCTTTGCCTGCCTGCCTTTAAACTGTCTTGCAGGTGGTAGGTTTTTTTCTTCTTTTTACCTGATACTCCTTGTGTCACATGCAGCAGTACCATACTCACACTGGCAACTGCAAAGCTGTCTTGATTGTGGGGTTGTTCTACCTGTCATATTGTTTTTATATAGACAGAGGAGTCAAGCAAGAAGCCTTAAGTATTCCTGATGTGGGTGAGTACAGCATTCACATTCAGCCACAGAATAAAGAGCTTCTCTACAGCAGTCTCTGATCCTCCCTACCGCAGAGGTATATGGCCTCTTTTTTGTTCCTGTTGCATCTGGGCAAATCTCTTGCTTTGTAATGGGTTTGCATCAGTGCAAGCAGCAGGGGTGAAAGGAGGAAGGGACAAATGTCAGAATGTACCCTTGTAAGAGGCATTAGCTGCAGTGTCCTCTTATTTTAGTTTCTAGAAGAGGTCTGTAAGTTTTATGCCAAAACAATACTTTTTAGAATAAATCTGAAATGGGCAGGGAACATTTTTTTTCCATTTTATTTTCTTTTCTTTCAGCCTGCAAGAGGATCACTGTCCCAGACCATTCTGATCCGTAGCATATCCACAAACATAGCAGGGATCAACAGCACATGTGCTTCCCCTCCACCCCCTCTTCAAAAATTTCGCCTCCAACTTCCACTCGTAGCTGAGAAATTCAGGCCAAAAAATCTGCCCATTTCTGTCTCCTGTACCATATCCACATTCATTGCACCAGCTACTTTAGCAAACACAGGTGCCCACACATAACAACATCAGCATAACACCTGAGTGCTCTGAAATGCCCTTTCACTACTACCTTGCCTGGTTCACGTTTCACTGGCAGGCAGGACCTTGCTGTCAGGGTAGGCAATAGGGTATTTTCAGGAGCGCCACAACAGTAATTGCAAAACTATTCTTCAACGGGCTGTTTCTATCACAGGTGTTGAAGTACAGTTTATCCAAATAAAGTTTCACTAATAACCATTGGGGAAAAAACCCAAGCGTACAGGGATGGTTGTGCCTGCAGGTGAATCTCACCTGTGGGACTTGTGTGCTTTGGGGATAGCCCAGGGTTTCAGGTGCTCCTGATGGTGCAAGGCAGGCACCTTCTCTGTGAATCCCAAAAGCTCCAGCACATGTCTCGGAAGGCCTTGACCTAGGTGCTGCCTTCTCTCAGCCTAAAAGGGCTAAAACATCTGCCTTTCGTTGCTCCGAGATGCTCTAATCCTTGGGCTATAGCACACTGCCCCTGGGAAGGGCATTTCCCACAGCAGAAGGTGGGGTCACAGTGTGGGCAAGAAAGCAGGACTCTTCAGGCCAGGCCAGCAGCAGGCAAGACACCAGCTCTGTAGCCTGATAGGCAGAACACACCACCGGGAGGAGCAAAACTGCTTCCTGAAATTATCTGAGGATAATTTTCTTTTTATTCAATCACTGTTTAATGTAAAATGCATTAAAAGCTTAGGAGCAAAATGTGAAAACATATGGAGAGAAGATGTTTAGGCAAATTGACAAATACAGCCCTACCTCCCTGGAAAGTCTTACAAAAGTCTTAGAAGCTCCTTGGAGTTAAATATCCCTTCGGCTTTCGTTGTCCCCTATTTTGTTCTAGACAGCTTCTGGGAATATCACTGCTCAGAATATTCTGTTTTATAAGGTTTTGAATATCCCCTGAGTTCCACTTATTTTAAGAATTGTCAAATTATCAAGGTCATAGATATAATCCTAGTGTTTACAGAAAACGTAAACTTTCAACTGGCATGTCTTAACACTCTAAGGGGAGTTCAATTGTGGCTGATGTTTCATCTGTACTCTCCATTCAGAATCCCACAACTACATAACTACATTTGTAATCTCCTGATCTTTTTAGTTGTAAAAGTTTTCTATTTTCTCCCTGGCTGAGTGGTTGGTGAAATAGAAAGACAAAAATAAAACAAAGAAAAACATTAAAGTAATATTTCAGGAAAGTGATTTCTTTCAAGGTATTTTTAATTTTTACATGATTCAAAATAACTTCACATACAGTAACCACTCAAACCAACTGACTCATCTTCATGTCCACATGCTTTCTTTAAAAACAGAAAACTTTTTTTTTTTAATGTTCAAAACATAACATTTTGCGGGAACAGATGCCTTATTTGAGCAAAGTGCCACATTTCTGTAATATTTAAAATCATGTTTCAGTTTAACCAAGATGTGACTAATAGTCAATGAGTAGGAAAAGTTACCATGCCCATGTTTTTGTCCAGTACCGGTGACATGACTGTCAACCATCCTGGTAAGTGTTGTTTGATAACAACTCATGGCTGAACAGTATTTCTTGCTTTCTTAGTTATTAGTCTGTTTATTAGCTTTGCTCACAGGAGCTGACCAGTACAAATTAGGTGAGGCTGTAATCCTGGGCTAATATTGACTTTTTAATGATTCACTTGTTGTTTTTCTGCCTTATTTTTATAATCACCATCTTACCCCTTCTGCTTTTAAACCTTGTGAAAAACCACCTACTCTAGTAGCTCAAAGAATCCAGCCCCCTGTGGAGAACTCAATGCTTTTAAGTAATTTTTTGTTTTTCTGTTTTTCCAGCAGCAGTACATCTGTCTCTGAAAGATTTTAAGTGCCTTTGTAACTAATAGAAGAGGAACCTCAAAAAGTTTTATTTGCTTTGGCTCAGTTAAAGGCTTTGGTTTCTAGCTGCTTGTTCAATCCTCCTGGAACTGCAAAAATAGATGGGGAATCTCAGGATGTTTCACTGTGGTTTTGTCACCTCCCTGCATACAGTAGGAAATTTCAGAAGAGCCTTCTTTATAGTAAACTGACAATTCTGTTAATGGATCTAGATCTTAGCTGTAAACTTATCTGCAGACTTACACTGGCCAACTTAGTGGTAATCATCACAAGATCTGGAAGCAGAGATGGAGGAATAACAGGCCATCCTTATCCCACGTCTGCCACTTTGGGAGGGATAATTCAATTATTGTTTTGAGTCGAATGTGAGAACCCAGAATTTCCATGCAGATGACAGACACTGTGACACAGTGTCAGTTAATTTTTTTTTTTTTTTTCAAATTTCTTGGTCTTTATGACCACAGTGTGACTGGAAATTGAGCCTCTGGTGTTTACTATCCAGAAGTTCTCTAGTGATGTAAAAGTACAATTTAGATTATATTTTTTTCTTTTGGTAGAACTTTTTCTCACCTAAATGACAACAACGTAACAGTTTATGCAAAAAGAGACACCTCAGGCGCCACATGCTGAAGACAGCACATGGAGAAGAGTCAGCACTGTGGTGTCATGAGGTTGCACCACTATTTTGATTATTCAGCTTACAAACAAGGAGCATGAACATGTGCCATCAAGTCACAACAGTATAATGTCTAAGCAGCAAGACCATCTATGTTGACCATGGACATAGCTAGGCATGTAGGCAAGGCATATATATATAGCAGGGTACATAGATTATTAGAATACATTGAGCACTGCTGGTTGGCAATGGTCCTTCACTGCACCCTGGCCCGTGCTGTCGCTCCACCACTGGCTGATGCTGACTCTCATTTGAACAGCCTGCTCAGCAACTCTGCAACTGCAGGACTGCCCAGCCTCTGCCACCTCAAAGTTGACACATAAGTGATATGCAATGAATTCTCACTGTTCCCATAATTTTGATATCTAATAACAGCTCTGGTCATTAAGGGATTTTGAAACAGATGTCTTCATCTTGAAAAGTCATGAGAAATCCATACAGATGTTTAATATCTCAGAGCTGAGCATCAAATCCAATAAATCCTTAGTCTAGAGCAATGTAATTCTGTTAGTCCCTAGGAAATGGAGAAAACAAGAGCTTCTTTTCATGCATCTGTAGGTTCCAAATCCTAATATCTATGCAAATGCTGTACGACTCTGTAGTTATTTTCTGTACAGTATGTTAAAGGAGTCACTAGGTAGCCAAAAGTATCAAAATATTTCTAAAGTTGGATAGGCACTGACTAGTGTCAGAGAAACTCTGCCAGATTTAACCCAGTTTAGACCAGCTAGGAAACTGAATTTTTACTAAATAATACTCACATTTAGGAGCACTGCAGCTGATTCTCATGATGAAAACGCTGAGTTATATCCTCTGATTTTACCTGTAGCTAAATCTGCCCCCCACCCCAAATACACATGTCCAGCAGTTGTCCTGGCCAGTTCCACACTCAGCTGCCAATGATACATCTCATGGTTATAATGAGATTGAAGTTACCTGGGAAAGATAAGGTGACCTAGATCATCTGGATATCTGAGATGATAGACTATGGGGCACACTGCCAAAGAGGAATAATAGAAAGGGAAGACAGAGAAAAGCTCTCACAGGATCACCTAAAATTACATTTATTAAAATCTAGAAGATTTAGACTAACACTGTTACGTGTCCATCCAGTTATCTGGCCTGATTTTCACAAGGTCCACTTGCATATGCCTCCACTGTGTCTTCCATTAAATAGGAATGCAAATGCTGCCAGTTGTTTTACCATCACTAATGCCTGTTTTATTAGACATCTGAAAGACAGTGTTATTCAGGCTTATCTCCACCCTCATTTACGTCAATCTTAGATATAATGTCACAGACACTCTAGGAAGATGTATTAAAGCACAAACAAATAAATAAGTGGTTTGTTCTGTTAGCGACTATACCTCCTGATTATAAGCATTCTCCTTTTACCCTTTTCCAAGGCAGATCTGAATCAGTGTGGCAAACATGCATTCCCCAGCCTGCTGAGAGATGGAATTGGATCCAGGGAGACTTCAAACACTCTGGCTCACGTCTAGTCAGTGTGAAAACCCTATATACTTACACAGGCTATAGGTGAACTTGAATCTTTCTTCACAGTGCAGGTCATCTCTAATCCTGGTGTATTATTCCTAACACTAAATAATTTGAGTTCTTGAAAGAGCACACAAGTCACATATAACCAATGAAGTCATTTTCTTATCAGATGTTTATTTTTGTTGTTAATAGAAATATCAACAGAAAGTCTTAAATCACTAGGTGAGTCACTGGCAGAGAGGTGTGTCATTATAGGAACTGTAGGGTTGTCTTGTTTGGCCTCATTATCTAGTCATTTTTGCTAGGAGGAACTGAAAGAAAAATCTTCTCAGAGGGCAGGAAAACCCCACAACATCCCAAGATGATGAAGAAAGGAAAGTACATCTTGTGTCATCGAAGCAAGATGGCCACCGAAGTGTGTACTGTGAATGACACAGAGGGGTTCCCCCGTAATAAAACACATGCTGCCGGCTACTTGCAGTGATTAACTCTGTCTCACAGACAGGAAGCAAGGATCACACATTCGCCCATTAAATCATCTTGGTTGTTTTAAGTGTATCAGATCCTCTTCCTGTTTACCTCCAGGGTAGCAACAGCAGTCATGTAAGACAGCTACAACCCTTATTTGGCTGGATTTTTCCATTCCTCCAAGTAGCAAGAAACTTCCCGGAATTCACTAAAGGCTTTGTGTTAGTATTGTGAATGGCAACTTTTGGTCAATGAACTTAAAAGCATAATTCAAGACCTGCAGTCCAATTTCCATTTGGCACTGGCCAAATGAGATGCCAAGACTAGTCTATGGTTTCAGACCTTATTTCCCTAAAATCACTCAAAGACGTGTCTTCATAGTCTGCATAACAGAAGACTTCGTTTTAGAAATTTTCAATTCAGAAGCGAGGAGAAGAAAGGAGAAAGTATGGTCCAAAAGTTGAACCTGAAGTTAGACAAATTTAGACTGGAAATATGTACAAACATTTAACACGACAGGCTTGTCACCACTGGAGCAACTGATCCTTCACTGTTTTCTGTCTTTGAACACGGCTCAGCTCTCTAAGAG
Source organism: Scopus umbretta (assembly GCA_013400535.1). Classification (NCBI taxonomy): domain Eukaryota; kingdom Metazoa; phylum Chordata; class Aves; order Pelecaniformes; family Scopidae; genus Scopus; species Scopus umbretta. The sequence continues at coordinate 48,445 of VZTL01072948.1, read as the reverse complement.
ACATACAGTTGTTACTGAGCTTCCAAACTCTTGTACAGATTGCATCAGTGTGCAAGCCATGCCGAAGCAAGGGGCTGCTGTTGCTGATAGTAGTACTCAATAGTGCCATTAGGTATGGGAAAAGACAAGTGCATGGGCACACACGCAAACATACACACACACATGCACACCCACAGCGAGGAAAATTTAGTCTGCCTTGCCTCAGGAGACAATGTTACCCACTGGAATGGGAGAGCCAAGGTGATCCATGCAGCTCAAAAAGATTTACTCAGTACAGAATCTAAAATGTAAACTCTAAAATATCTTGAAAAAGTCTGTTAGCAGCATATTCAGTAGGTCTTACTTAGTACCAACTCAGAAGTAACTCCTATTGAGGTGGATGCTAAATTTGCTCAATAAGAAATGACTAAAACATAGACAATAAACTCACAAGTCTCTCTCCAGCTCCCGCTACCATTAATGGCAAATTAACTACATACCACAGAATTAAAATTTCTCTTCTTATCATGAGTGATGGATGACTCTCTGGAGTGCAGGCTGAGACTTTATCCCTCTCTACAGAGTCTGGCAAAGAAGCTTCTGAAATCTATTAACCTATTTGAGCTTTATTTTGATGTTCAAAATTTGACAAGGTATAGGCAATGAGATTCTGCCACCAATTCTACTCTCCCCAGTAGCCACCAGAAAAAAAAAAAAAACCTAATTTTTGTATTTCTAACTTTTTTCTTGACCAGAGGCCAAAATGACAAAAGGCTAAACGTTTCATTAATCATTGTAATTAGAAAAATATCTGAACATACAGCAAGATCTGGATTTCAGTGTCAGGCCAAAACCTTTTCTCTGACTGCCATGACCTTGATGCTATCAGGATCGAAAGCTACTGAACTGCGCTCTCTCAAAATATTCTAAAAGAAATGGAAGGTCTGTTTTTCAGAAGGAAACAAGCCCTCAGAGTGGAGCTCCTCTTTAAAAAAAAAAAAAAAAAATCCATTTCTTTTTCCTAGCTCTTTATATATTTAGCATACATATTAACTTGAGGTTACAAGAGTGTTCAAAGAGTGTTCAGGGAAGTCTCCCACATAAGTATTTGAGCAATATTTCATTCAGTTTCCTCAAGAGCCAGCATTTTGAAATCAAGAATCCAAACCCAGTTATCTTTTCTCTGTTTAAGTGCGTATATCTCTTGCGAGCTTCTAAAAGTGGTAGCTAGCACACTTTTCATATAACTGTATGTACAAACATATTTTAATACATTTAGTTCCCTTCATCTCTCATATCCTCAATAAAAGAATAAATAAATAAAATTTCCTCATATTTTCTCCAAACAAAAAGGAGAGGAAACTTTGGTCTCGGATGAAGCAGAGGAATATTTTGAGCACAAATGAATATTAATGTTTTGTTCGAAGTTCAATACCTAAAATATAGTGTTATAAGGAGACAATTTTGCTTTCAGAACAAAAATACTATAACTTTTCCTTCCAACTGATATATTGCTGAAAAAACCATTATATTCTCTCTTACAGGAAGTACTCACTGAATTTCTCCTTTTTTCAACAAAATGCAGTCTGTCTTTATTTTTTTGACAGTCACATACAAAGTGCTGTACTTCTGATCACAGAAGCAGATGAAACATTCAGAAGCACTGAACACAAAGGCGTAAATATTGCAACACTGAAGGATTTTTTTCCTTCTTTCCTGAAGTAGTTTTGCTGCTGGAACAAGATTGCTGTATAGGCACACTTCATCTAGGAAATGGACCTCAGCTCCTTTCAAATATTAGAAATCCTTTCCAAAAACCTTTGGACTAGGCTCCAATAGAATCCAACTTGTGAGTGCTTCCCACTCAGTAAGTAACCCCACGCACCCCCCAAGTATCAACACAGGCTGAATGTACAAATGATCTTCACTAACTGAACACCGCTGTCTAACATGGGAGAAGAGCAAGCACTCCCATTTGGGGGAATTTATTCTTCAAACTGCTAGAAAAAAAAGAGCTGCCCTAACAAAATGGTGCAGTTGTACCAGGGGACCAGGATGCCCCGAGAGCCACGTGCAGGTGACAGTGCACAGTCACTGCGGGAATTCAGGACGGCACGAGTAGGACCCATCCCGGAGGAGGGCTTGGAGGATATGCAGAGGCTTCAACCCTTGCCTTTTGTCAAAGAAACACTCTCACATGTGTTTGAATACTGCATCGTTTCAGCAGAGAGGGAAAGGCTTCTGAGCTGCACAATTATGCTATTGTAATCACACAGCACAGGCCAAATTAGACAGAGTAGCTCTGTTTTCCTGAATCCGGTTTTATAAGCTACATTCTAGCGGCGCTCCATTACGCTGCTATGCAAAAGTGTCTGGCATTGTTTCCATCACAAACAAATCTTTATGTCCTAAATTTGTGTTGGACGGAAACTTGGCTTCCAAGGCCTAAACCTAAGAATTACATTTGTTTGTTTAAACAAATTTGAGGGAAAACATACTTGGCCATCTTTGAGTTATATGATGACAAGATGATTTAGATTTCCCATAAAAGATATAATTCTTTTTCCCTCCTCATGCCAAACAATGATGCTTTCTTATAGCTGGACAGTTGCTGGCTAGAAGAACAAACCTATCGAGAAAAGCCAACTCTCAGCTATATTGATTAAGGCAGCAGATGCTGAGCACCTCACAGGATGTGGTTCTTGCTTTGGAAAAGCAAAGACAAAGGTTTATCTCCTACACTTATAAGACTACACTTCTATTTCTCTGATGCTGCTCTGTGTAAAGCTAAATTTGAACTGATGTATTTTGACTGTGTTGTCAACTATTGGAACAATTTTATCTTCCCTAAATAGTGTGAATTTACAAACTGCTACTGTAATAAGCCATCCCTAAAAGGAAACAACCTAAGAAAGATACAATTAAAATATATGAGAAATGCAACCAAAACTCAATTTTTCACTTTTTCACTACATATTATCCCTTATGCTTACCTAAGGTACTATTAAAAGAAAATGATGGTGACACTCTGTACCCAACACCTAAAAAAGCAGATCTTTGTGTTAAGTCCTTGAACGGATATATTTTTTTTTCTTCTTCTATCTTTGTAGATCAAGTGAAAAAAATGCTTTATATATCACTTAAGTAAGCAAATTAACCCTCAGAGAAAATATTGTAGTCTAAATGTATTCATCATTTTCTCTGTATATTGCAGAAGTTGTGTCATTTAGCGTTATCTACATGATTTCATATATTGATCCAATCCCAATAATAAGTGTCACTGAAGTATCACAGAGGAATAGAGAAGTTTGGCAAAATTTAAAATCATTAGTAAAGCCTTCTCTGAAACAAAAGACAAAAGCAACCTTTGCAAATGCTTCATTATCAGTCCACCTTTATTACCTATTTCATCTGCTCTCACATTCCATTCAGTTGTGATCTAGACTCTACAAGGCTGCAACAAAAAAGAGAATAAACAAGTACTTCATAGAAAAATCAAATACATATTCTCAGAAACCACACTAGATGATGCTATGTATATCTCCCTTTGAAGATATTTTAGACATTCCCCTTCTGAATGTCTAAAACCTACCTGTACCTTTAAAAACCACTGGGTCAATAGAAGTATATGTGAAAAATTAAAATTTATAAATACTTTGCTTCACATGAAAAGTCAAAGCTCTTCTGCTTTACTTCTTCTGCCTGTAATATATAGGTACAAGCAGGTCAGCCATGCAGTTCTTGATAGACCTAGGCCTTGACTAAGCATCTTCTTGTTTAGGAACATTCTCACAAATCACTCTTTACAACTCAGCCAGACCTACCAGCTAATTGCCTTTTCCAAATTATCTCTTAAGATTTAATTTCCAGTACTGAATAATTGTTCTTGGCAGCCTCAGAGCAACTCAGAAATATAGATTAAACAAACCATTACAAGCTTAGACACCTGCTACTCTATGGTATACAATTAAGAGAGTCTCAAGTCTCAACAAATTATTTCGTTTGCTCATTGTTATGTTTAAGCAAGTGCTTGCCATGTAAAATAAAGCAATTCTGAGCAGTTTCCATTATGGAGTTATCTGTTCTTAATGTCATCATTCACTACAGTAGTGGTCAGAAGTGGATTTTCCATCCTGAATAGATCATAGTTTACTTTGACATAGTAATTATCTATTATTGCCATGTATACTGTTTGTTTATAGGTTTGGTCTCACATTCTTCTTTCTAAACAGAAGTGGCAGTATTTGCTGAAGGCAAATCAAACAATGAGTTAGCATGAAGAAATACATTGGTAGTCACTGAAACTCTCACAGTTTAAAGATCTCCAAGCCAGGCATGCAATTGCTTTTGGATAGAGGAGGGAAATTAAGAAGCTGCATGGTGAGCTAAGAAGGTGACACTAGCCAAGGACTTTGCAAGATATCTGCAAAAGTTTACCCAACTTTTTCAAGCCACTAAGGATCTCCTGGATCTTCTCCCACTAGGATTAGAAGCATCTCTCTAAATTTTTTGGTTCTTCCACACTTCTCTTTGACTTTGGGATACATACCCACACTCTTCCCATTACAAAGGAAGCGCCTATACATCTCACTGGCTTACTGTGCAAAAGCAATCCATAATCAACTTCTTCTCAGTGCTACAACCTTGAGAAGTACCAAGCAGCATACCTAACACATCAACTCAAAACACTGAGTCTCACTCTTCTTTGGAACTTTTTCATATTCTACTAATTTATCTGGCTGGCTTCCACTAAGAAATTCCATAATGCTTCTCTTCAGAACCGGTTTTCAGTTGGTTTCTCTGATCTTCCACTACCACCAACCACCACTTTCAGTATTTGTCCTTTTCCCCACTAGTACCCTCTTCCTTTTTTTCTCAAAAGAAAATTCACAGGGTGAGCAATTGATTTTTATCTGCTTCAAAAACTTCACTTATTATCCATTGCAATATCTGACTCCTTACTGCATGCACTACTTGTTGCTTCTTCCTAAGAAGGGAAGTCAAAATTGATATAGCTGACATTCAGCTCTCTCTAAAAAAAGCTAATTTCCCTTTGTGGGGTGAAGTAAATATGTACATTAAATCTTTCAGCACTAGCTAAAATAATTCATTACAGCTTCCTACTGAAGGGAAATGAGGAAGGTGATCTCTGTGTACAAGCATGACAAAGTAACACCTGGAGCCTTGACATGATCAACCACTAATATTTTTGAGGAAACCAGGGGCAGAAGGCAAGGCAGTTTCCAGCCAGAATGAATACACACTTGAACTGGCTCAGGAGCAGCTCACATTGTTCTGCCCCTGTGCTGCTGTCAGGGCCACACTGATCTAGTCTTCATGTTGAAAAAATAGCTTTTAAGTTAAATGTGAAACAGCAAAAGAATATCTTAATAAGAAGAATGTGCACGCACACTCACTTGCAGACACACACACACATTTTCTTGACATTAAACGGCACCTGGAGATTGGTTTCAATATTCAGCATCTCAGTTCTCTGCAAACATTTAGAGGGAAACAGAATGCATGAGGTCCCAGACCCAAGTAAAAGCCATGGCAAAACTCCACTGAGTTAAGCTATCTTCAGTCTTCCACTCAACCTCAAGTCAATGCGCCTTTTTGTTTATTTTCTTGTTAAAATACTTTCCTCTAATGATATTAACACAGGAAAAATAACTGCTTGTCAGCAGAGCTCTACAGAAATTGGCAGGTTCTGTTTGAAGGCGTTTATGCAAGCTTCTTCTTCGGTTTGATTAGAGTAGGTTCTAGCCGCAGCATTTGGACCCAGATCAAGAGAGAAATTTCAAATTCTGCCCACAGAATGTTCATGTATGGCATCTGAATTGGGCTGAGGTCATTTTGCCTTCATTTTCATGCCTTGAGGTTTGTTACTAGCTTTAGATCCAGAAATTTGCAGCAAAACTCAGCTAAAGCCACCTCCTTTCACCTAGTTTCAGGACCAAATTATCTAACATCAGGAACTACTTACATTGGTGAATATATGCCAACTTATCACACAGTGGTATATGAGATGGAACATTTATTTCCTCTTTTAACCCTAAGGAAATATTATGATAACAAAATGTCGTCACTCCTGGAAAGCGTTGACTTTTACATGATGACCACAGGGTCCATTTTTGGACCAGCTCATCTGAAATTCATTACGCTAACCAAAGATTGGTGGATTGGGTTTTTTCTGTTGTGTTCTAAGAAACTGTGGAGTCATAAAAGCTTCATGCCATGTGATACTGGACAACAGAAGCTCTGCAAAGTTCCTTTTAACTGTGCAGCTGTAGTCCAGACAGAGAGTAGTATTTATGGCAATGTTGATTTGTGGATCTCTGAAAATCAGTGGTCATTCAATTTCCATTGCTTCAGAGGAGTCTGCTGAAAAAGAGCCCATATGTCCTTCAAGAAAACATTTCAAGTTGCAATCAGTGAAACTCTGAAGCTTACTGTGAGGGCACAGCACTCAAGCTGGCATGGCCAGTTTATCTCTGCTGGATACATATTCTGAAGATAGATCCCAGAGGCCTCCCAGAAGCACCAAAATAACCACCAATACAGTTCTTGCTCATTTCTTGTTATTCTTATTTCCTTGTCACTCTCAGTATCTACCTATTTCTGTTGTCCTTACAGGTGTTTCTCTCTGATCCATCTTCCTCCCTTTGTCATAGGGAGGAAGATTTGCTAATCAGATATAGTGCTGTCCTCCCAGTGATACCATTTATCAATTCATGTAACGTGGACATGATGCTCAAAGGCTGTTATGTTGCAGTATCATCTTAGATATTTCAAATAGAGCTCCTGCGGCAGCATCCTAGCTAGTGGCCATTGAAAGGTCATTCCCATCTATTTGAATGGAAAATCCACAGCATTAATTCATTTGTGCATTCATGTATAATTGAAGGGCAGAGAAGTCTGGCAATCTGGTGAAGACCGTCACCAACTTGGGCATGCCGGATCTGGTTAGCGACTGTTCCTGTAGACCTGTAACTCCACACATAACCCTGTTCTGTTTGACTTCCCTCCCCCGCCCCCTGCCTTGGTTCTATTTTCCAAATCAAATTTTAAAGGGTTGGATCTGACCTTCTCACCCTGAGAAACAGAGAAAGTGCTCAAGCAGGAATACCTGGCCAGTCACACTATTAAAACAAAAACAATTACTGCCTTATTTAACAAAACAAGCCACAATCTCAAAATGGTAGAGGCCGCCCATTTTGTTAAGGTCTTAATAGCATATTTTGTGGTTCCCTGAGGAATAATTCTCCTTATTCAGAGAAACACTTATTAACCTTCATAATTTATTTGTGGCTTCACTAAACACGCACATACTGTACCGCATGGCCATTAATCCTGGGAATGAACTTATTAATGATTGGGTTAACCTTAAAAGGTTCAGTTTAGCTCAGATAACCACCCAGATTTCTGGATGCCTTTTTGAAATATATCAACTATTTGAGACTCACTACTATAGTTTTTCCAAAGTTCCTGTTACATGGCACACTGTTTCTAGTCAGCCCTCCCAGAAGGTCCACAGTTTCCTCCCACCATGTTAGGTGAAGTGTTACCTCGGATGTTTGTTAGCTGACACCACAACTTGCTTATTTGGCATTCTGGGATAAAACCTTAGCTGTTAGCTAGAAGGTCCTCAAGTAAAGTAGCCCGTATTGTAGTCCTAGTCTTTGCCATCAAACATGCATGCTGCCTCTCCCCCATAACTCTTGTTTCAGTGTTCTTCCTCTGAGTGAGCTGAGAATGGTGGGACTACAGAAATTGCCCCATCTGACTCCTATAAATTGTGTACATGGCTAGTCTATGCTAAAACCTCATACAGCTTTTGTTACTTCATCTTTTTTTCAATAACCTATTAAATCAATCAGGTCTTTTTTGATGCCTTGCATTTTGACACAGGGTCTCATGTGTGTTTCTACTGTCCCTGTCACAACAGGATTCAGAACCTGTTCAGGACTCTAATCACAACCAGTATTAAAAATAATGATTTATCTACAATGTGTTTTTTAAATTTCCCAGAAATATAGTCTTGCTACAAAAAAGAACAAATGCCCAAATACTGGGAAGCCAGTATCTCTACTACTGCTCACTGTAGTCTGGCTTTTGAATACTTATGCTTTTGACTTTTGCTACTGCTTCCAGCTAGTTATTGCAACTGAATGTGAAGAACTCCTCCTTAACACATTCCATCACTTTCAGAAAATGAGGGAACCTAATACTAATGGTGCTAACTTACAGAATTTAATACATACAAGCACAGCGATATTCCTGTGGAGCCCGTGGAGGGAACAGCCGTACCACGGCTATGTGAGCAATTACTGCTTGAACCAGAACTAACTTTACAGAAAGCTATAGTTATTTCTAGCCAAATTGAGACTGCAATGGCAGAGGCTAAAATAATTGCTCAAGAGGCTATAGACCATGTCCAAGCAGTTCATTCATTAACAGGATGATCTCTAAACTGGTGTAAGTGTGGCAAGCGGAGTGGTGGTAGATGGAGCACATTTGATACATCTAGAAAGCACCATACCATCTCAACACCCTCTGACACTTCAAAGTCAGGCTTTCATTGTGAATCTCTACTGCGTATTGTGAACTCCACTCTGAAATGAAACCATGGACTGCAGGCAATTACTGTATCAAATTATGTGTAAGATAAGGGTGAGATAAAAGTATCCCAAACCTGTGCATACAGCTACCACACACAAAGTCATGTGAAGACATCAGACATTCAACTTCTATTAGAACAAAACCAAAAAATAAGTGAGCAAACAAAACCACAGTAAAGCACCTGAACTTCAAGCCTACGCTGAGTAAAGAGAAAACTTCAAAAACATGGCCAGATGCAACCAATGTAACAAGCCTGACTAAATTTGCAGACAGGCTGTAATAGTGGTGCTGAAGGATGTGAACTGCCCTGTGCATATCGACAGAGAATTAACTACTAGAACAAGTGCTCCACAGGACCTTGTCAGCACCACTGTAATGATACACATCTAGTACCAACATACTTAATGGGAGGAACTGGGGAAGGAGAAAAGGTCTTGTTGCTGCCATCTTTGTCTGGTTGGCTAGATAAAGGAGAGATGAGTGAAGAGATGTTTCTGACCAGCCTTGGGAAGAGTTGGAAGGCACTACTCAGGCCAAATCATTAGGGAAAGGCTACTTGCTTCTCCCGACAGCCCAAATAATTTAACATGCACTTGGGCACAGGGCTCACCTAATTGCACAAGACCAAAGAGACCAATGGGACCAAGCAAGAGTGTACTGCTGTTGGAAGTGAAGCACTTGATTTTGTTTAAGGGCCCAAAAAAAAGGGTGCTTCCCTGTAGATTGCACCAGCCAATATCAACTCAGTGTGAATGAATAAGACATGCTCATAAACACATGCTGTGTAACATGTTCATACACACTGGCTAGCTTTCATGCACATAATTAAATACAAGCCCTGAAGTGAAAACACTTCCATAGCTTGCTCATTGGAACAGTAAGGCAGACAACTACTATCTATGGTGGGGAGGGCAATATGCTCATTGCTTGCTAACAAATCACCCCGTCTTGCTGAACAGCTCAAAGAACATTATGGACTAGGCAAGAAAATTTGAGGCTACCTAACTTGCAGAAAATGCAGGAAGATCCCCTGATATAAGTGTGACAGGTCACCTCTGCCTGGCAGAGTTGCAAGGGACACTGCTCTGTGTCCCACTGTATGACAAAGCCAGGTAACTTCAACTCATTCAGAAGCTGCTTAGACAGCTCGCTGAAAGAGCAATGGCTCAGAACCAGATTTAAGTCCTAGGAAATTCTATTACTTGCCAGCGGTAGGAGAAAGGATCTGTAATAGTGTTGGCCCAACTGTATCCATTGTTCCTCACACGGTGTATTAGGACATTTTGGAACAGCATCAGAGAGCTTACAGTGTGCTACTGCTTGTAACAGACTACGCCAGCCAATGCCTAGAAATAACCTTTCTTTCTGTCTTACTTCTATAACAGTGCATCTATAAAATACTCCTGTGTTGCCTTAATTATGCACCTATTTGGCATACAAGCCTTGTTAGGTAAAACCTCCAAGAATAAAATAAACAGAGGAGCTGATTTGGTTTTCTTCCTCTATTTTTGTTAGCCCAGTCAGTCACAAAAGTGAAAGTAGGAAAACACAACATTTTCCTAGAAATGTTCATTTTTAACTGTAAATATGTTTTTAATTCTTTCTTTTTAGTCATCTCTTCAACCCTTTTAAAAACTCCTGTCTTTTATGTGCTTAGAAATTGGGGGGGGGGCATCACTCTCAATAACAATTATTATTTTCCATTGAAAATGTAGACAAAATTACTCTGACAAGCTGTACTGAATAAACGTGTAAAGTCTGCAAATACTTGTTTTATTTATATCATGGTAATCACCACAGCATTTCTGGTGCACCCAAATATAAATGGAACCCTATATTATAATTCCACAAGTTCCTGTTTGTTATTACACATACTAATCGCAAAAGAGTGTTTTCTGACTGAAAACACTGTGCACCGCTGTAATGTATACATTAACTACAATAAAATAGTAATGGGCAATTGTAGTTTACAGAGCTAAAAATATATGTAGTATCTGCAAACAACATGTAACAATATAGGGCCAAAGGCTTTTCATGGGGTTTCACATGGGGTTGACTTTGACTCAGTTTCATTAATAAATGTATTAAAATGTAAGTCTCATTTAAGACAACTCATCCTATAGCAATTGGGAAGACAGAAATGGTCTTTCACTGACTCGCCCCACTGGCTGCTGCTATAAAAGGGTCATGAACAATGCAGCCTAAGTAAACGGGGAAGACTGACATTTCTATTTATTTACAAAGGATATCTTCCTTCCTCTGGTCTGCCTTCCTCCCTTCTTCACCCCCACAGTCTAACCCTGCCCTGTCTGGTACGTGGGTATGGTATGTGTCTTCAAAACATAACAAATAGAAGTTAACATTCACCAACTGTGACTTATCTGACAGCTCAGCACTCTGTTTCAAGTTGTTCACCATTGCAACTCGATTTCCACAAAGCCCTATGTCATACAGTGGCACCCTGCCAGGTCATAGGCTGCTCCGTCTCTTGGAAATGGAAATTTGTTAAGTTCACTGAGCTTTTTCCTCCTCTTAATATGTTTCATATATTAAGTGGAAGAATATGCCAAATGGTATTATTGCAAGGAACAAAGATTCATGGTTCAGCAAAACTGTCCCTCCCTTTTCAGCATGAAATTTTACTGCTCTGTTCAGCATAGGAATTCACCGAGTTCCTCTCCTGTGAAGAAGTTGTTTTCCTAATATTCTTTCCTGGACTAGAATGAAAATCCTCCTATATGGTTCAGGTGTCAATTACTCCAGTCCAGAGGTAACATCCTCTCCCTCTCTCTAACCAGACTGTTTCAGACATAGTAGGGCATGGTTCCAGACTCCTGCTATGATCAACTACTTCCTGACCCCAGCTGCACCATAGGAACTTTTTTTTTCTGTATTTAAAGGGCCAATATGTTTTATAAGTTTTCCTTCCCTCTTTTGGACTTTGGAATAGATCAAGGACTACTTGAGAGTCACAATGTAACAATCCATAAAAACAATGACAACAACAAAAATTAATGAAGAAACACCTCTATGTTCCTAAATATGGATTTTCCATTATGACAAAATTTGTCTGCAAGTGTTTCTTGAGACAGCTAGTAACAGTTTATTTTGTCAAATGTCCACTCATATTTGTAACTATTTCAGGAAGAATAGAAACTTCTTAATCCCTTGGTATAACAGCTGAGTCATCATAAGCCAAATGCCATACTCTGGGGGCCTTCAAGATCTGCATGGCAACTGTAAACTCCTTTCTTTGTTCCTTGCTCCCACATCCAATCTTCCTGGCCAATTACCTCACACCAAAACGATTCCAGAACCTGCAACTTGCAGGTGTACCCCTGGACACCTAAATCCAAAAGCAAGAATACTGCACTGAATTTAACTGCAAGGCTGGATTACTGGGCTACAGCTTTTTCTTGCTTTCAGTGCCTCTGCACCACTCCAGAAAATCAAATTAACCTGAAAACCCCTTTATATACCCATTTTTCTCCACCACCGGAGTGGCTGTACTATCTGCACTACGCTGCAGGTTGCAGTTGGTATACGCAGAGCCAGATCTATACCATGTCCCTTTCATGGTCTCCAGAGGATGCAGTGAGCCAAGGAAAGGCACCAACGGGTGGACCATCACTAAACCACTCTTGGAGTCATCCCCTAACAAGCACCTCATGTTAGTCAGAGCTGCTTTTAGGAAACTGAGCCTTAAATGAAAGACTTGCCCAAGGATTGTGAGAGACCACAGAAAAACAGAATAAAGTCCTAGCTCCCAACGCTGGTCACCTGCAAACTAAGATAAATAATTTTCTAATTGAATATGGCTATCTGCTGTGCTATTTTCTGGTTATTGTATGGCTATTCTCTGTGCTATGGTGCTATGTTGATGATGTCTTGATACCCTGAGTAATGGGCAGTCCCCGTTGCTTATATCCGTCTTTGTGCCCTCCCTAACAAACAGGAAAGAAGATTTCCTCAGCTGAAGTGTGATATGTCCCTGCTACTGCACACACCTCCCATGTGGAAGCCCTGTCTCATGGGGTCACAATCACAAAGACTGTCCTCCTTGTGTAACACAAAAATCCTCTCCTGTTGCTGGGAGACCTGTCCTTGATGATGTAGGCAAAGCTAGGAATCAGATCCTATCCATAATTTCATTTCACTGATCTTTCAGAACACCACCTCCTCTCTAATGGAGTGATCATACTGGTATTACTCAGATACGAGCAACAGTGAACCCAGCCCTGACTCACTTTCTTACTTGGACCTTGCTTAGACAGTGGAGGATTGAGCAAAACCCGAGTAAAGAGCTAAGGACATGGCCTACAGTGATTAATTCTCTCCCACAAGTACAAGTCACTGAGGGTGGTGCCTCACCATAGTTACCAAGCCCTTCCTCTCTCTCTAGGGCAGAAAATCCTCACCCATGTCCTGAAGAAGCAGGGCACCCCCTGCTGACCCTGCACCCAGAAGACTGGTCGCTTTCCATGTCCTTAAACCCAACTGAAAAAAACAAACAAATTAATGGAGCTCAAAATTTTTTGTACATACTCTTAATTTCATTCTTTTATGGGTATGTTTCTTTCCACTTTTCAAAGAAAGATTTGCTGGTCACAGCTCAAGAGCTTCCTAGGGTAGAAAGAAATAAGATTGCTCGTCTCCATCCAGAGTTTTCCTCCATACTCTTGGCATCTTTGGGGAAATTATCCAAAGTAACAACTGTTGCAGATGAGGAAAGCTGGCTATTATACACTGCTGTTATGCCTTTCCACTGTTGTTGTCATAGCTGAACAATTGGTCCAGATAATTATTCTTCATACCAATCAAAATTATTATCCTGATTGGTATGAAGACAGAAAAAAAGTTCTTATTCCTTCTCTGTAAGGAAGAAATTTAGGTCATTGTGCAAACCAGGGCTCAAAATAAGTCTAATTTCTGTATGTCCTTGTATCATTTGCCTCTGTGGGATGCTGTTGGGGCAAAGAATTACTGTTGTTCAGGTCTAATCCTGCCATGTCCTCCACTCCAACACCTGCATAGTCTTCTCTCATCAAGTAAAGGCAGCTTTAGAAGAAGTATACAGCAAGGCCATAATGCCTTGGTATTTATCCAGGAAACAAGAAAGGAGAAGGGCTTACCTCTGTCTTGCATTTGGTTTGGAGCAATTTAGCTTGAGGACAATCAATGTGCTTGTAAAATCTGAAACAATTCACAGATGCCAGATCTCCAATTAACTTTGGAAATCAAAATCCATATTTTAAAATTAACACTTTCAGCTTTCTACCTGGCATACTGGAGATACCAGAAGAATCCTAAAATCCTCTCTTCTTGCACTCAGTTTACTCCAGATTTCTCATAACAGACCCTTGAAGAAATGTCTGAGTAACAAGCAGAATAGGTGAGGGATGATTACAGCCCACAGAAAAAATGTGCATATGAAAAAATATCATAAATCTCTACTCCAATCTGGACAATCTTGATTATGATATATCACATTCTCTTTTTAATATAATACAATGTAGTTCATTTAAATTCATCACATATGCCTAAAATTGAAGGAAAACAGATTCCCCTTAGTTTATGATCTTTGGAAGAAGGGACAGGCAACTCAGTACGACTACAAGGATGTCATGACGTTATGCAGGGAGAAAATTAGAAGAGCCAAAGCCCAACTAGAACTTAATCTGGCTACTGCCATAAAAGACAAAAAGAAAGTTTTTATAAATACATTAGCAGCAAAAGGAGGGCTAAGGAGAATCTCCATGTTTTATTGGATGCAGGGGGAAACATAGTGAGAAAGGGTGAGGAAAAGGCTGAGGTACTTAATGCCTTCTTTGCCTTGGTCTTTAACAGTAAGACCAGTTGTTCTCGGGGTACCCATCCCCCTGAGCTGGAAGACAGGGAGCAGAATGAAGCCCCCATAATCCAAGGGGAAATGGTTAGCAACCTGCTACACCACTTAGACACACACAAGTCTATGGGGCCAGATGGGATCCACCCAAGGGTACTGAGGGAGCTGGCAGAAGTGCTCACTGAGCTGCTTTCCATCCTTTATCAGCAGTCCTGGCTAACCAGGTAGGTCCCAGTTGACTGGAGGTTAGCAAATGTGATGCCCATCTGCGAGAAGGACTGGAAGGAGGATCTGGAGAACTACAGGCCTGTCACTGACATTGGTGCTGGGGAAGAGCATNGGCTGGGCATCAGTCGGTGGGTGGTGAGCAATTGCATTGTCCATCACTTATTTTGTATATTCTTTTATCATTATTATTTTCTCTTTCTCTGCTGTCCTATTAATCTGCCTTTATCTCAGTCCACAGGTTTTAGGTTTTTTCGGTTCTCTCCCCCATCCCGCTGGGGCAGGGGGAGGGTGAGCGAGCGGCTGTGTGGTGCTTGGTTGCCAATCGGGGTTAAACCACAACAATGGGCCAAGGTCAGTTGTATGAGGTTCAACAAGGCCAAGTGCCAGGTTCTGCACTTGGGTCACAACACCACCATGCAACACTACAGGCTTGGGGAAGAGTGGCTGGAGAGCTGCCCGGCAGAAAAGGACCTCAGGGTGCTGGTTGACGGCTGCATGAACATGAGCCAGCAGTGTGCCCAGGTAGCCAAGAAGGCCAACAGCATCCTGGTTTGTGTCAGGAATAGTGTGGCCAGGAGGAGTGGGGAAGTGATCGTGTCCCTATACTCAGCACAGAGAAGAGCAACAAAGCTGGTGAATGGTCTAGAACACAGGTCTTACGAGGAGCAGCTGAGAACTGGGGTTGTTTAGTCTGGAGAATAGGATGCTGAGGGGAGGTGTTATTGCTCTCTACAACTTCTTAAAAGGAGGTTGTAGTGGGGTGGGTGTTGGTCTGTTTTCCTAAGTAACAAGGGACAGAACGAGAGGAAATAGCTTCAAGTTGCATCAGGGGAGGTATAGACTGGATATTAGGAAAAATTTCTTCACAGAAAAGGTTGTCAAGCATTGGAACAGGCTGCCCAGAGAAGTGGTTGAATCACCATCCCTGGAGGTACTTAAAAGATGTGTAGTTGCGGTGCTTAGGGACACGGTTTAGTGGTGGACTTGGAAGTGCTAGGTCAACAGTTGGACTCTATGATCTTAAAGTCTTTTCCAACCTTAATGATTCTATGACTCCATGATTTAGGGGAAGACATAATCCCAAGCCTTATACCTTCTTTTTGTTTATTCAGCACCCCTCACAAAGGCATTTATATTTGCCATTCTATTTCACAAGGGACATTTTCCCTCTTACTACATTGAAAAAATACAAATACATGAAAGTTTTTAATATCAAACATGGTTTGATACTTTCTTGTTGTTACTATTATCATTTGAGAAATAAAAATTTTAAAGTAGTATAAACTTCCAGTTTGGTTGTTCATGGTTTTCCATGAGCAGTCAAGATAATTTTTGTTTAAAAAATTTATATGAAATTGAAAAAAAACCTCAGTGCAGAATAAATATCACATGAAACACCATTAAATGTTAAGGAATAAAAAGCTGTTTGAACCATGAGTATGACAGATGGAAAAAAAAGACAGCCTCTTTCCTGAAGATCAGTCAGACTCAGGCTTTGTCTGATCTTCTCTGCAAGACGATTCCACATTCTCTGATTAAGAAAGTCTCTTATCCGGTTCTCACATACTTTCTTCTGGGCGATGTGTTCTGCTTCAGTCAGTGGGAGTACTATTGTCATGATGGTTCATACATCAAAATTTGGATTTGATTAGCTGGTGTTGATTCACTAACCACTCTCAGTACTGAAAGTGACATCAGAAGCTCACCAAGCATCATAAAAGGACTTAAATTGCTACATCCAGGGTAGTGTACACCATAGAAAAAGAAGGCAGCAACATCTACAGTAATTTAACACACCACTGCTGCATTAACCTGATCCTGAATGTGAGCATAATTTTTACAGTCAGATGAAACACATCCAGATCAAATGAGTTCCAAGAACCCAGAGCTGTGTACTCCTGCTTTCAGGTTATCACTGCCTGGGATGAAGGAAGGGACATTTCCCAGTTAGCTGTGAAATCTTTAGAAAGCAATGCTACCTGCCCATCAAAGCCAGGCAGGACCCAGAAGCTTTGCACAACTTTGATAAATGGAGGCCATATGTCTTCAATGAATGGAAGGTGGAGACAGTGTCTTGGCCCACTCTTCAAAGCATTCCCGCCTTCTGACTAGCATTGCTTTGGTCTTGCCTGCATTCAACTTAAGCCAGCTGCTCTTCATCCAAGAGTTTATTTCCTGAAGGCATTCCAAAATCCTATGGCCAGTGTATATATACTGTCAGATTAGACCATCTAATAGCCCTGTCTGCCCTCAAAAACCTCGGAATTGCTGAAGTATTAGCACCTACAAGGCTCAGCTGAGATTACAGCCCGTGCAGATTATGCACAGGAAGACGGTCCTGGCCTGGGATAATTTCCAGATGAAATTAATAAAGTAAAAGCAAAGGCAATGGGGAAATAGGATGGCTACAGCATTCCCTAGGATCAGGGCAGGAGCACCAGGCATGGGTCACTTCCCCACTACTCCAGTACTTACCTGCACCACCAGCTCCCTGACAGAAGAATTTCCCCTCAAAGAACCTCATAAAAGGAGAAAACTACTAACCCAAATTTACAGCATCTGAATCCTGAAAGTACCTCAGTCTTAGAACCCTTTTTGTCCTGTAGAAATTCAGGGTTTTCCAGATGAGACCATTTTAAGAACTTAAATTATTTGCACCAAGAATATACAGACATTTCGTTTTGTGCAAGACCTGCTTTTATGAAAATATTGCAAGCATCTCTAAATATATTCAGCCAGCAATATTCCTTTAATCAAATTATTTTCTCTTCTTCTCTAAGAAGGTATTCATTTGGTGATTTCTTGAAAGTTTGTGTATTTTCAGATCAGAAGCAACCAGTGTGATCAGCTGGTTTGATTTCCTACGTAACAGAACTTAAAACCGTCTTCAGAAATTTCTCTGTCAAGCCCAATATTCCTGCTCAAGTCAAAGGATTTCTTCAGATCTTTGGCAAATTAAAAAGACATTCTTGTGGTCTGTATTAAGTCACTGAATCACTGCAGACAAAAAAAAAAAAAGTAATAACTAGCTCCTGTATTCTAATTTTCACACATTCATTGTACCAAATATCGCACATTCTACTTGAGTTTTTCACTCTGTATTTTCCTGTCTCATAGAATTAAATGTCAGTCTACTAAGCCTTAATGAATTAATGTTTACAGTGTGCACAGATTAATATTAATCATTATCATGTGCAACTTACTTGTCTATTTTATGTTTTAACTCATCAGAACTGAGAATGAGAGGAGCGCCAATGCCAACATCATGCACCAAAATCATGAAACCTTTCTAATGCATGCTTTTTCTAATGTATTACATCTTTTCATGGGAAATTCTTATTTTGGCCAGTATCGACCGAGGGTAGCTGTTACACCCCGGCTAAGAGGAAAAGCTTCTTGACGTGGAAATATGATGAAGGGTGGTGAAGAGGCACTTTAAGGTCTTCCATGCATCAAGTCAGGTCCATCCACATTGGCTTCACCTGGTTTGACATCTTCCCAACTGATGTCCAAGCTGATCCCCACAGGACCACAGATGCATCAACCCTTGCTAGCACCCTTTTCAGTGTTTCAACCCACAGGGGACCATGATGAAAATATATCCCAGCAGCTTTATAACTTAGTTTGTGGTCCCAAGGCATGCATGCACAGTCGAGCTGCAGAAAGCACTGTGCTTCCTGACACCACCCCCTTGTTCCAGTCCTGTTTATTAACACAAGCTCCACATTGTAATGAAAAAAATAAATAAATTCAAAAATACCACACTACTTTCAGATTTTTTTCAATCCCTGAAAATAGCATAGCTACATGTAAGAAGCAATCAACCTTGCCGGGCTTGGTACATGCAGAAAGAGTTAGTTAATCTCTATCAATAATTGAGAGTTGACAGCTTTTACTTTTTGCCTTTTTAGTGATTAAGATTTAGGTTTTTGAGCTTTTCTTTCCTTTGATAGGAAATATCAAGTGGGATGTTGAGATAGTGAGATACTTTTCTCTTTTTCAGAGGTTTTTCTATTATCCCATGAGTCCAAAAATTAGCACTTAAAAAATTGGGAGAACTGGCAACCTTGCTAATAGGTCACCAAAGTTTTCAGTCAGTCCCACAACAAACATATTTTATGATCATTACACACGTTGACAGTTTCCACTAGTACATTTACCATGTTGGGGGAGGTTGGAAGCAGAATCAATCTATGCTTATGAATGAACAGCTTTCAACAGTTTATAATTAGGCAGTGGACAAGATAACACAGAACGACTGCATACCTTCTATCCCCCTACATTTAGATGAAAAAATAAATGGCAACGGCTTTCTAAACAGATAGATTTCCCGCATTACCCCAGCCAGTTGGGGAGCCAATATGATTTTTGTTATGTCTAGTAATGGCTTTTGGATGGCTTTCTGGCTCTCATTTATTTCCTATATATTTGGCATAGATCATACTCAATATTTTGGATGAGAAAAGAACCAGGAAAGTCATTAACTTTATAGAGCAAAATAAATAATGTTGTGGTGGACCAGTGGTATTAGCCCTCCCCTAGCTGGCACTGTGTCAAGGTCACTGTTGGGGCAATGGACGAGCCTTCTTGACCAAAGCCGAGAACAAGAGAAAAGGATGGGACTCGGCAAAGCCATAAGTGTCATGGGTATAGGGTACTGCTCAGGGAATTCAAGAGTTTTATTATATAAGAAGCAATTGAGTAATAAACATAATTATTCCAAGAAAGAACACAGATCAGAAACAAGAACACAATTATCAGTGAAACCCCTAAAGTATAATTCCGTGTGAAGGTCATAACCATCAGGAATAAATGTGGGGGGTTTTTTTTTGGTTTTTTTGTTTGTTTGTTTGTTTTTTGTTTTTTTTCCTTCTTTTGCTCCATCACTCCCACCCTCTACCAATATTTTATCATGTTTTTGGAGAAAGGTCAGAATTCTCAATCCCTTAAGTACATTAAATTTATACTTAGAGAACAGACTGAGCAAAAATCCTACTTCCAAGGTACCTCAAACTTTGCAGGAAATATGCACTTAGCTCATGACTTTCACGGCCCAATCCAAATCTTGTAACATGGCAAAGTTCAGAAAGGGACAAAAATTATGGTTATTGGGGAAAGGAAACATTTGGTTATGAACAGTGAAAGGACAGACCTTGGTTCCAGAAATGAAATGCAAGACTGGTGTAATCTTGGAGACTTCTGTAGGGCCAAACCAATGCTACACAGCACAGAAGTAGAGTTTGGAACAGGAGGTTGGCAGCGTTTACCCACATCTCAACACATTTTTCCACCAGGAGTTTCCTACCAACAGTTTTACCTGATACTTTCCCCTTGAATAATAGAATTTTCAACATATGATTTTTCAGTTCTCTCTCTCACTCCTTCCCTCCCTCCCCCCAAGTGCTATGATCACTGGAAATAATATTAAAAGTTCAAGTCCTGAAAACACTTAATGCCATGATTAATTTTTACAGCTTAAGGAAATCCAAGATGACATATAGTAATTTTATTTATTCATGCAAGTGACACTAAGCATTGTTAAGCCAGCACAATATTCAAAATAATAATAGTGAGCTCATATTCTCAAGAGCATGGAGCATTCAGGTCCAACATTTTGCCGAAAGACTGAGAGTGAGTCTCTAAACCAGAGTGTGATTCAATCTATAATAGCTTCTTTTAGGAATGCATCAGCAGTTTCCTGTTTACTTTGCTATTAATCAATAAGTGTAAACCTGTGTCCTAAACTTCCAATGCAAAATATACTCTCCAACCTAAAGCAACTACCTGTTGCCAAAAGAGGACTGCATTCACAGAGCTAGGCAATACTCTTCAGAAAATCTTTTTCAGAGAAAAAGGCAGATTTGTCCATATTAAAATATTTTCACTAATTGAAATGCTTTCATAAGCATTTTAAGGAAAAAAAAAAGTTCTTAGAGGCAGAAAATTTGTTTCAATATTTTCCTGACAGTTAGAAAATCAAAGTTTTTTTTAACTGAAAATCAGTTTTCTCCCAATACACTGAAAAGCATTTTTTGATGCAGAAAATTAATTAATATTCCATTTTGTGTCTTTTTTTTTTCCAACCTGTTTCATTTCAAACATCAAGGTGTCAAGACCTCCAAGGCACTGGAAAACACGTTATTCACAGAGCTGTGGCTGTGCCAGTTAGAGGTTTTGCAAATATTGTGAAACAAGGACTCTGAGAAGTTCGGAAGAGCACAGAAGTAATTCAGCATGCTTGTCTGAAATGCAGGCATAGCAGGAGGATTTTCAGTTTGAAGGATCAGGTTGCGTTGGGCTTGCTCACGCAGATGGGCAGGCACTCACTGGAGCTGCCCCGGTGAATCAATGAAACAACTTGGGTAACTGCTAGCTAATGTAAATGAAATGCTTCTCCGTGTGGCTTCACATTTTAAGTTCACTCTTGACCAAAGCTAATTATGGTAACAATAATTAGCTCCTTTTCTCTCAAATGTCAAACCACATTATTTGGTCTTCTGCTTCTGTTGCCACCAAAAAACCCCCCAAAAAACAACAACAACAAAAAAAAACCCACAAAAAAACCCCACCAAACCCCTCCCTACCATTCGATGTAGCTTAAGCAAAATGCTTAAGATAAAACAAGATAAGAAAAAGCTTCAAAACCACTGTAGGAGGCAGCAGAATGACCTCAGAACCCGATTCTGTAAACATATTCCTGCCTTTTACTCACACAGATTACTCCATTAACTTCACAGGACTATTGGCACAAACAGACTGGTGCTCAGAAGTTAGCAGGGATGGGCCATTACAAAGCAACTGAAATTTGGGATTTGAAGCCCTAACAAAAATACCTCACACCAAAAAAATACCTTATGCAGCCCCCAAGAGCTCTAATAGCATCCTCAATACCTCATCCTCTGAGGAGCATAACTCTTCCACTACAGAGTGCTTCAGGCTGCAGAAGCCTTCTCCCTCCTTACTCCTTGTTACCACCAGCATGTTTCTACTCTAATGGGGGCCTGGACACAGGGGTAAGCACCAGTTTGCAAAAGGAGAGGTAATAACTGTCTTCTACCCCCTCCTGCTCTCACAGGTGGAAAAAGAGCAGGGACACCATGGTGCTCTGCAAATTGTGAACCCTGTCCCCTCTGCTCTGCGAGAAAGAGAAGAAATGTGACTCAGGTGGGTCCTGAAGGCAGGTCCCATCCTGCTTCTCCTCATGCAGAGCTGAGGTGACAGCAAAGTTTTAGTCCTCAAAATATGGAGCAGGACCTTCTCCAGACAGCACCTTGGGTAGGATGCTCTGTGGTCCATAACAATGAAACTTCCTCCTTACAGAGGACCAAGCAGCAGCCTATATTATCATTTGCAGAGGTATGCCAAAATGGCAGGGTTGGAGACTGATATATTCTGCCTTATATCTGGCCAGGGAACTCAGAGTATTTGTACCAAGCATTACCTCCCTTTAAAAAATGCACATAACCTCTACTATCAGTTTCCTATTTGTTTATCTGCAGGACATGTCACACAGGTGTAGTAATTCATCTCCCATTTAGAGACCTTATGTCCAGGCTCTGAGAGTGTACAGCTCATTTGCAGACCATTATTACACCCATCCACCTCATGGCCTCTCCCTGGTGTTAGCAGCACACAATAGCTGCTTTTCTAGTTCTACCGAGCTCCTTGTTCCCAACGCATTCGAGCATCTCAGTGATATTAATTAACATATCCTCACAACACTCCTGTGAGGTGTGTGGATATTATCACCATTTACAGAGGACTTGCCTATGTCTATACAATCTGTGGCAGACCTGGGAAGGTGACCAAGAAATCTGGTGTTTCAGCCCAGTGCGTTAACCACAGCACTCTTCCTCTGCTCCCTTTTATGAGCTGGACACCTGTTCACTGGTTGAGGACCACCAAACAGCTATCAGATGGTAATAAACTTTTACAGTCACTGCAGACCTGAGCTGGATTTGAACCAGCATCTTAGAGGTGCAAAAGCCTTATGTATAGCCTGTTATTGGTCCCTTGAGCTAGGTATTTCTCTGGTGAATGGTTTGTTACCCACTGTAAACATGAGCTTGAGATGCCAGCAGTCTCCAAAAGAAGGTATTACCATTTACTCAGTGTTATTTGGGTTTGGGCTCAGCAGAGAATTCATACGGTAAGGGTGGGTGTCTGTGTCTGTATGTGTGTAAGCATGTTCTTTTTTTTTTT